>ML778416.1:159166-180491 GCA_009831015.1 Picea engelmannii
GTAAGGTTCTCTATTTCTGCCTTGAATTCTTGGAACTTGTTGAATACTTCATCTTTTGACTTCAGTAGGTACAGCCACGTCTTCCTTGAATAGTCATCTATGAATGTTAAGTAGTAGAGAGCTCCTCCTAAAGATTTGACTGGAATTGGACCGCAAACATCTGAGTGTATTAGATCTAGGGTTTCCTTAGATCTGTTGTTGTTGCTTGGGAATGGTTTCTTAATGTTCTTCCCAAGGGCACATCCCTTGCAAACTCCTTCGCGTGTAGACTTCAATTTTGGTATCCCTTCAACCATCTTTCTGAGGAAAGGTAATGCTTGATAATTGATATGAGCGTACCTTCTATGCCAAAGCTCATTAGGGTTGACTAGGGCTTCTTCATTTCGTTCTAGTAGTCTATATAGATTCTCTTCACGTCTTCCAATAACCCTAGCATCTTCTATGCTGGAATCTTTATGCCATGATAACACCTTTTCATCTATGAAGGCTATTCTATTTCCTTTGTCTTCTAAACATGATATTGATACAAGATTCTTTTCTAAACCAGGTACATATAGAACATTGCTTAAGTGAACATGATTACCTGATTCTAGTTTGATGGAGGCTTGTCCAAATCCTTCGACGAGGTAGGTGATTTTGTCTCCAAGCTCCACCTTGTACGATGTATTTCTCTCATTTAGATCTGAGAGTCTTGCTTGATCTCCCGTCATGTGCCTGGATGCTCCACTGTCGATTATCCACATATCATCTTCAATTGTCCCGGTAAGTGCTGAGTAATGTAAGAGACTGATTGTTTCGTACATGTCTTTGGTTGACTGATAACTGGTCATGCCTTGATCCAAAACTTCAACTACGTCTTTTCTCTCTTCTGAGAAAGTCAATAGGTGCGCTGAGTTAGGGCACATCTGGATATCTTCTCCTTGAGCAAGATTCTCCATCACAAGGTGTCGGATCTGAGAATTAGGGTTTTTGCAACTGCTACTGCTAGTAACCCTAGCTACAGTTCTTTGGAAGCTGCTCCTGCTAGTAACCCTAGTGGTAGTTCCTCAATGAGATCAATACCTAGCAGTTATGTTTCCTTCCAGTGTTTTAGGCTGACGGAAGGGTGTGTGGGCCCATAACCTGTTACAATATAGAGGATTGTGCTCGTTTAACCATTGATGATACCCTCGTCACCCAACCATAGGCCTTAAGCCACCCTCTGAGCACCTTGACCTTGACCGAGAAGAGAATTCTGGTTGCAATATATAGCCAAAAGAAGCTAAATGCACCAAGAAAAAGAATCAAAACTAAATTGAATAGATGATCCCACCCAAAAGCTAGTGCACCACTCTCCCAACTTTCCCAAAAAGCCTGCACACCAAATTGTTGTTGCCTTCAACTGCCTGTGCAGATATTGCTCTCACTATAACTGCTGAGATGACAAATAATGAAACTGGCACCCTGTATTTATAGTAGACTGACCAGTCTGACTGGGGCTGACCTGGTCAGTCTAACTGGGCCGACTTCTCCTTCCGGGCATCAATAAATTCGATATAAATATATTTGTTCAGTGGAAAACTTGTCTAGGGTTTCTTTCAATTCTTTGCTTCCTTCCGGAGGATTCTAATCTTGTCATAGGTCATAATAGAGGTTCATACCTCCCAAAGCTACCATAATATTAACACTAATCATATAAACACTTTTCCTTCCTTATGGTTTCTTCCATAGTTTTAGGATCATCATACTAGATTTTGTCACTAGTAAAAGAAGGCAGCCCACTCAAATATCTCTGGATCTTGACTGTATCATCCTTAATGAAATGGACATACTTCAACAACTCTATAAATCTCCTTATATATTCATCTATAATCGTACTGCCCAATTTAAGTTCAAAGAACTCTTTCATGTTTTTATCATAGTATCTCTTGGTTAAGTACTTATTTTTAAAATGTTTCTTGAATTCCTTCCATGTGACATCCTTTTGTTTGATGTGCTGCACTTGCACAAGATGATCCCACCACATGGATTCCTTTCCTTTCATATAATAGATTGCAATTCTTCCTTTTGCATGAGAGGAATAATTATGCAATTGGAAATATTTCCACATGTCAAGTAGCCATATCTCGACATCTTCATCTTTCTGGTACTCTCCATCAAAAGTAGGAGGTTTGATATTATTCATTTCACTCTTCAGTTCATCCACTTCATATCTCCTATGCTTTCTAGTAGGAGATGGTATTGAACTACTGCGTGGCCTCCTTTTGAAATTCCTTTGGGAGTGTTGGTGATGTATGTTACAACTTCTTTCTCTCCTTTCCACATGAGGGGACCTATGGCTCCCTGATTTGTTGGATCCACTTTCCTTATCCAACTTCTTTTCAATTCTTTCCAGGCTCCACATCAAATTCATATTGAAGTCTTCATGTTTCTCCTTGGCTCTCTTAAACATTTTGTTATCTTCTTGGTAAATTTGGACATCTTTTGCAATTCCTCTAACCTAATCCTCTTGACTGTAAGCATCATGTGCCTCCTCCATTTCTCTGCACTATGTAACAATTCGGTCCAGTTCTGACAATTTCTACCTCTGCAAAATGTGAAGTGAACCGAATTTTGTCACGCTATCAGTCCTTATTAATTTTTTATAGAATAACTTAAACAATATGATTCAACAAAATAATATCAGACTTCATTTTCTACGGGTCTTTAGTCGATCAAGAATCCCCACGACTCTATCTCTGAGCCCTATTCTGTTCTACAATTCACTTTCAGGTGCTATCCCCTTTTCCTTCAGCGCTTAATTCGCATGTGACCACAAATGTGACCAAGTGCTATTAGTTGGGCACTTATCCAAAGTCTTGAAACTTCGGGGCTCCAGAGCTTCAGAGGTTTCCCCTTTTCACACATCACAACAAATATCCTGAAGTGACGCATTGGAAAACTCACAAAGTGGGGTGGATCAATGGTCGTCGACTATCCAACATCCAACTGTTGATATTTACTACAAAACTCTAGCTTCGAGACTTCCTGGCTCTGGGACTTCTGAGCATCAGGGTTCCAAGACTTTGGAGGATTTCACATCCATACACCCAAAATCTCTCAAAATGAGAATCTTTGAATACTTCCTCGTCACCCCCAGTGACGTCATCACGTCACATCACTTCGCTGCTACAAAACTTCAGGAATTTCTTCCTCCCACTTGATCATGAACCATTTCTTCCGTACTGTCAAGTCTCTAGACCTTGGGATCTTATGCGATGTGTCCCTTGTGACCAACGGTTGATATTAACTCTAGCCTTCAGGAAGTTCTTTACTCAATGCAAATTGTAACACCTTTCCTCTGAAATACCAAGTCTCCAGACTTCACGATCTGGTGCCACATGTCTACTGGGGTCAATTTATCCTGGGCTCGGTCTAGTTAATTTCTTCGCTGAGGTTTTAAATACTTTATGTATTCATCAGGGGCCCCACTACCCATGCTCGAGAGGAGTTCCACGTGGATAAATACTATAAGCAGACACATGGCCCAATCATACGGGTGACACGTGTCACGTTCTAACTAGAATTTAAATCTTCCAAAAGTTCTTAACTCGCTGACATGTGGCACACATCTCAGGTGTCCACGTCATCCCAGGTGACATCAACAAGTCATGTCATTTCGGGACTTCGGGATTAGGAAGATTTCACACTAGCACGCTCCCTTTCTTCCAAAGTGTTGAACTTCTGAATTGTTGTGAGATCTACAGCTCATAATCACTTATGCGTAGATCTAATGGCTAATATTTGTTCATCATCGTTGTGCCTTACCTCTTTCTCTTGACTCGATCTAACGACTTTGATATGTCTTTAGTCAATCCAATGGTCAAGCACTTTTCCCTGGATCTATAGCATAGATCCCTTCCGGGACATCGGAGCTTCGATGCTTTTTCTCCCTTTTATGAAAAATAACTTCAAACAGTTGGAGCAACAAAGTCCTGAAGGACTTCGGTGCTTAGCCACCATGCTCCTTCTCCCAGATTTGATGGTTGTGAAGGATATTCCTTCTCCCAAAAATATCCTATAGTTCGAATTATAAACTTTGTGGCACAATACCATGGTTGCGGTGGTATCCTTCCTATGTAGGTTTTCTTCAACTACTATACTTCTTGAGCTTCTGAATACAATCCAAGTGTTCACACGGTGCCTTCCTGACACTCAAGAATGCTCTGAACTTTGAATTTTGTCCCTCTCGACAACAATTCACTCTGAAACCTTTGCTTCATTAGTTCAACTCATCCGACCCATCCAGGATCAATGTTGAAATCATGGCTTTGAACTTGAATTTTGTCTATTTCGACAACAATTCTTTTTCAAAACTTTTGCGTCAACTTCCACTAACATGGCCTATCCAGGATCAATGTTGAAACTTGGCTCTTATACCATTTTGTAACATCTTCGACCACCCAAGCTGCCCCATGCTACTCCAAATAACACTCTGATACCAATTTGTAACGTTCCCAGCCACCAACAGGTCGAGCATTGTCATTGAGTAAACATCTTTTGCGAAAATATTCACATATAAACTTAACAACAATAAATAGAGATAACATGAAAACATACATACATTGAAACACATTATAACATTACAAGAATCACAGACATGCACTAAAATACATCATTTAACCATTAAGTACAGAAAATATACTTATCTCTTAATTGAAGTACACGAATTGCGTGCACACCTTTCATGAACCTCCTAGCCTTAGACCACTTTTCTCATCACTCTCAGCAGTGAGACACCGCCAAGTTGAGACTAAACTCCATGGGGTAAGGGATTCCTATGCTAGGAAGGGACAACGGGAATTTTCATAGTACAATGGGAAGGATTTCCTCCAAGGAAGCACTTACACCCACAACTCACAGACTCTTAGTCCCCACATGCCTGTCCCACCCCAAGAGTGTACACCTTCACTATCACATAGTCCATCGGCTACTACACCTCCCTTTCTGGGACTTCAGCAACAGGCCAGATCAGAAATTCTCCGAGCTCTGTAGTTGTTACTGGAATCCCTCCAAGAAAAATCACTTCCTCATCACACTCTGATGCAGGAGCATCTCTCCACGTCATCCAGCTAGCCAGCCATGTCCGCAAATTCAAATCGTGCGTTGAAGGGAGGCGCAACCTCATTTAAAATTTGAATTCAATGTAATTTAAATGCTTAGGCTATTGAGCCAGGAAGTCGTGCCTTTGTGCAGGCGTTAGGTAGATCGGGCATTAAATGTGTGTAATGGCTCAGATCTAGATCCGATTCTGGACTAGATAGCCCGTTCAATGCAATTGAATAGGGTAGGTAGGTTGGAGGGAAGCGCTCAAAGAGCCCCTTCAGGTAAAAGAGATTTTCATATCTCATTTTGGGTAGAGTCAGCATAATATAGACGAGTAGAGTTCTGCTAGTAGAGAGCAGAAGAGAAGAGCCGGGACCTTGTTACAAGACATGCTCAGGAACACATTGTAAATACAAGCATTTGCCATATTTAATACAAAGAGCAGTTTTTCCTGCATGTATTTCTATATTATGTGGATGCCTTGATGTGTTTTGGATTATGCTGTGAATGTATGTATGTTTAAGCATTTGCAGGGAGTCTGTTTGATTTTAGGTGAAGGTCTTTGAGGTTTCATGCCAGGAGGGTGTGACAAAGTACTACGGTCTCTGAATACTGGTGCACAAAGGTTGCACTTCTGAACTCTGCGGAGTCAGACAGGGACGTGATGCGGCACAGGAACTGGAATCAACAACTCAGAGGAAGAAGAACTCAAGGTTGTTGAACACCTTGGAGGCAAGGTTGTGTATGAGAAGATTGTTCCAAGCAGAATCATGGAGGGTTCTGTAGAGCTCTGCCAGGAGGGCATCGAGCAGGTCCATAGGTGCACAGAGGACAGAACTGTTGAACGTTCTGTGAGAGAAGAAGATACTCTGCCAGGAGGGCATCGAGTTAGTGTGCAAGTAGACACATAAGGAAAGGAGAACTCTTTGAGTTATGGAGCTGGAAGAAGTATCCACTGAAGGATCTTCATTGGGTTTCTAACACCCAGAAAGACTCAGCAAGAAGTTGCTTGAGCAGGAGGACAGCCAGGAGAGCGTCAAATTCTCCATCAGTGGGGAAAGAAGGACAAAATCCCTTAGGGGTCTGAGCGGTTGCGGAAGCTCAGAAGAGAAAGCACCAGTGAGTGCATGAGAAGACTCTGCAGGAGCGCAGACGTCGGAATCCTTTAAGGATTCGAGAAGAACAAGCTCAGGAGGAGTTAGCATTTTACACGCGCGGTGAAGGCTCAAAGTCGAATAGCCCCCAGAGGAAAGAAGACAAAGGCTGAGGTCTTTGAGAAATCTGAATTCTTCTAAGTCTAGAGGGAAGAGAGCACGCAGGAAGCTTAGGAGGAAGCAACAAAAGCTATCAGATTGGCATGAGGAGAAGATATGGATCGTTGATTATCACGTCCAGGAGGAGCGTGCAGGAGAATTGATCTAAGCCTTCAGATCTTGATCAGATACCTGACAGTCGTCAGATCTACATGGAGTCGCGAGGGAGTTAAGTCCTCACAAACAGGAGGAGAAATCCCGACAAGAGGTGGAGCCATCGGGATATCGACACTCGTGAGATCGTAGTTCCTGAGGTTGTGAAAGTCGAGACATTAGGAGTCTCGAAATAGTGAATTGATCTGGACCATCCATTCTTGGGGACGTGTGGCAGTGATCGAGCGTCACCAGGGAAAGCTCGACAAGAGGTCATTCATTGGAGAATCGGAATTCAGAGTTTCATGAGTCTCGTGAACATTTGCAATTAGAGTCGCGATATCGCGAAACGCAATACTCCAACATGCAGAGAATAGCGTGGGGCCACAAAGGAGTCAGCGAGGAGGGCAGGTGGCATCCCATATCGGGTATCGGAATATCGTGGATCCCGTGAGTGAATTGTTCGTGCATTTCGGTTTCACAAAGTCCAAAATGCCGATGGGGAAAAAGGGTCATTGACAGGTCAAAATTCGTGAGCCACCGGAGGATAGGTGCATCGGGGATCCAGAGGACATGTGCACTTTCACATAAAAAGGACCGAAACCCTGACAGGGGTATATGACTGCGGTCATATAGGAGATGGTCGTATGGGCCTTGGTATAGCCAGGAAGGGCTAAGGCCAAGAGGGAGCATATCAGGGATTGGAGAGTCAGGGATCGTGGTGACAAGAAGTTTGCGTATATCGACATAGAGAAACCCGAACCCCGATAGAAGGTATGACTGCGGTCGTATGGGTTGATGGTCGTGTGGACCAGAGCGTAGACAGACGGGGCTAGGGCGAACAGGACGCGCATCGGGAAATCGAGACTCAGAGGATCGCGAATCCAAAGGGCGATTGCATTTTTGCATTGGGAAGTCCAAAACCCCAACAAGAGGGAAGCGCCAATTGTGGGAGCCAGCTGTCAGCGTATCGAAAAGTGGAAAGCTCCGTTGTGTGGGGGCCAACTGTCAGCGTAGCAGAGAATCAGGATTTGGAGGATCGGGAATCCCGTGAGCCATTGCATTGGGGAATTGAAAAGCTCAAAACCCCGACGGAGAGGTAAGACTGAGGTCACGGGGATAACGGTCATATTGGGCAGAGTCTAGCCAAGAGGGCTAATGCGTAAAGAGCGCTTCAGGATTCGAGGAATCGTGAATCCTGAGGACATAGGGATTTGGACACTGGAAAGTCTGAAACCTCGATGAGGAGGTATGGCTGCGGTCATATAGGGGGAGGTCACGTGGACCAGGAGCATAGTCAGGAGGGATAACACGTAAAGGTGTGCATTGGTGAATTGGCATATCAGATATCGAGAGTCCGTGAGGACAGGGAACTCTCGACATTGGGGATCACGAAACCCCGAAACCCGAAAATGAGTCGAGGGAAGATCACGATTAAGTGCAGAAGACCGTGAGGCAAAGGGAAAAGACCTGTGGGTCATATTTTCACAGTGATTCCCGAGGGAATCCAAGGAGCCGCTTCGGCTCAGCAGAAGGGAATTTTTGATCGATCCTGTGAGCGGCGAGGAGTCGTTGGAGACCTAGCTTGCCGCCTTCGTCACACTCTCTCACCTAGAGAGAGTTTCACATAGGCCCGACAACCTTCTTCTTCTATCCATGGGCCTAACAACCTGCTTCTTCCCTTTCGCTCCTCAACAGATGGGCATGGTGATGGAAGCAACAAAATTTGGACGTGGGAAACGGTACAGACATGAAAAAACACAGGCAACCCCCAGGGTCCAGGTGTAGAGAGGGTATCAATTCATCTTGTTGGAGAGGTTCGAGGTGTTTCAGGAATTCCACAATAGCAATCCAGGGTTACTGTGTGCTTCTTGGGTATGCTTGTCAATTGGGGTAATGGATGGGTAGCCTGGTTAGAATGGTCCCAGAAAAATGGTTCGAATTGTCAAAATGGTCAGAATGGTGTGAACGCCCCACCATAAATATGCATGTGTTTTGGATGACACTTGGCTCTCTAGGAGCATGTTCCCCCCACTTGGAACTCATTCCTCTCCCTAAGGGAACTTAGGATAAATTAATATCCTCTTTACAACTTTTAGAAAAATAATATATTATTCTATTAGGCTCTTAATCTTAGCCCTTTTTCCTCAATCTCTTAGCCTCCTCCCTTGCCCAACCTAATGGAGTTCAGTCCCCCATACTCTTTATTTGTGGTCAGTCTACACACAATGATGTTTTTATATTAATAATATGAATATTTACATGTACTAAATAGGCTCTTGGCCTTTAACATCTAGGCTCCTGACCTAATCAACACATAAGCCTACCAGCTTATAAATGCTTGGCTCACCAGCCTACAAAACATGTTACATTCATAATTACAACCAAGGCTCGTTCTTGGGGTATTACAGGTCTTATAATTATATTATTTGGGTCTCTATGTTGACAATATCGAGGTTATATTCCTTGAATTCTCATCAAGATAGGATTATGGTGCATTGGCTTTAGTGAATCAAAGGTTGGATTCACTTGTTCAAAAAAGAAAGCTTTATGTTTTGAGGAGACAACTTGGAATTTTGGAGCAATGTATTTACTTGGCATGCAATATGGAACGATTAGAACCATTTGATCCCAAAGGGAAACATTTGGTACATTTGTCGAGGATGTCAACTAATGAGTGTGTTATTTATCCATACAACGAGTCTTTGGTAGTTGGCACTAAGTTTCATTTTTTGGGGAGGGAGGTGTTAGGATTTGTCATATGGAGGAACAACATTTTGATACAAAACTGGTATAAGGATTCTTGATGAATCAATTCTAGTGTTTGTTTGGTTTTTCTAGATATAGGAAAATTGTGATCATAGTAGGAAGTTGTGATGCAAATATGGGTGTGGTTAACTCTGTAAAATTTTATAATTTAAAATAGGGCACTTGGAAAACACTACTAACTATCTATTCCCCTCAAAGCTTTGTTTGGGGTTTTTCATGGATGGAAAATTTTACGTCATACGAAAGATGATAAGCAATTTAGAATCTCATACATGTGGCAAATAATTTATCCTTGAAACAAGAACATGGAGGATGATTCCATACATGTTTTCTAGACGTAATGCAATTGACCATGTGCTATCTTTACTAACTACGATCAACAAAGTCATGACAAAACTATTGATGTGACAAATTTTCTATACAAGCATGAAAAAGTTTGGGACACACTTTCTTTAACAAAATACAACAAAGTAACTATTCATATTTTATAAGAGAAAGCATAAGGTAGGTGGGATAAAATCTTATTTCTTTTATTCATTTTCAAAAAAATATTTGGGGTTAAAATGCAAGAAAATGGAATTCAATTTTATATTTTTTTTCACTCATAAGGTAAGCACATCTTATATTAGATCCAATCAAAATTTTCTACTACCTCCAAGAATACAATGTGTATACATGAGAAATCAATCTTATAGTTATCTTTAGCCATTATGGAGATAGAGGGAGGAACTTTAGCCACTTCCATCCAAAGAGAACACACAAAATGTGTTTCATGGGAAGACATTTTTGACAAATAGAGTGAAATCTAAACAACCTTTTGCCACCTACTTGAATTGGGTGGGTATGTTGGAATTGTGAAGGAAGTCATGGTTAGGTAGGATGGAAATGTATGATAACTTCTATCTCTTTCTTTAAACCTATGTGATGGTAATTTCTCTTAGATTCAAACCTCAAGCCATAGGATTCTACTTTATTGATAATACAAATAACATTTAAGGGTTATAAGCTCTATGATAAAGTTCAAGAAATGGCCAAAACAATAATTAAAAATCATTGAGGTGATGACATCATGCACTTTGGACTATGGATTTCATCTCAACCAATGATTTCCTGCCTCTAATTGAACTATACCAATGACCAACAAAAATCCCCTACTACATAACAACAAGCCTTCATTTTCTTATATTCTAATATTTCTTAAAAGAGATTAGAAACACCAATTAAGATTGATTTAGTGATGAATAAATATTTCACAACCTTTGACATGACATCCTCCCATCATATGTTCACTTGCATTTACCCTTTCTAAAAATCCTTTTGAAATATCCTTATCCTTTTTCATGGAAACAAAATCCTTTGTTTTTTTACAACCTAGCCACCCTCATTCATTTTTCCTTTCCCACACTTTGGGGTATGCTAGTTTTAATATATATTTATGTCATCTACAAACGTCCCCATATAAACCTCTTACTCAAATGAGATTTCTTGCTGAGTTCTATATAACCTAGAGACAGACTTGACGTCGATGGTACGCTTACTACCTCATTCGACGTAGAGGCTACGGTTGTCTTCCGAGACAGTCCAGGGAACATGTTAACCGTTAGATGTCACTTTCCAACATTATTATTAGAATCAAAAGGAACTCCATTGTCGTTGACCTCCTCCACTGTAATAATGGAAAAGATGTGAATATGCTGCAGCATTAACAATATTGAATATTACAGAAGCGGTCAAGACCATATCTCAACGCACCGACACGCTAGCCCTTTACTTTCTGCTCAATCACGGATAATTCTTGCAGTGATAGCAACAACGGCGTGCATATTGTGGCTCAATTCACGGAAAGGTTTTTTCCAACAACGACGTGAATTCGATTCTAACTCAGGGGCCAAAGATTTAATCCTGGTTTGGCTTGATCCCTCTCAATATTTAATAGATGTAGAATAGGAGGGATTTCGACGACCAACACAGCGAGCCTGAAGAGATGGATTTTGTCAGGGATGTTATAAAATTTGAACTTGTATTTTTGCTTCTGCTTATCACCGGAACTGCTATGGCGCAAGTACTGCATCCAACAGGTAACAATTTCACACACTGATATATGGTTGTGCAATTGAACTCAATTACCAGAAATTCATCTTTACACTGGCTTCATCTGGCTGTCAAGAAAGCCATTATACTCTTAAATATATTCTGACGTTCATATTTGATTCTGTTTGATCTTTTCAATGTTCAAAATATCGAGGTTTAAAATAAAAGTTAGTTAAAAGTTAGAATTGTTAGAATTGTAAATGTGGAAAACACAATTCATATATGATAATTAACAATCACATAAATAAGAAACATAGAGGTTTTAGATGGTTCATCCAAATGTTGGGCTAAATCCACCAAACAGAGATATAGATTGTCTTATTGTTCAGATCATGGAGATTACAGCAGACTTGAAAGCTCTCTCCCATTCTCATCTCATTTGGCTCTATTGACTTACATAAATTTATATACATTTACACAGGAAACTGATTATTAAATGCAATTTCAACCATATTCTAAATTTTTCATCCATATTCTAACTTGGTCTTATTAGTTACAACCAACTATCAAAATTCAACAACAATCAGCAAACTATCAAAATTCAACAACAATCATTGCTGATTTGTAACAATCATTGCTGATTTGTTAATTGCGCTAAATTATAAGATCAAAATTCAACAACAATCATTGCTGATTTGTTAATTGTCGATGCGTCGAGTTGTTAATTATCTGTTTCAGGGGTGACATCGTCGGATATTCAACCTACTGATGCTCGTGGTGTTGAAGGGAGATGCCAGTTGAAGGACATTGTGACAGTTTTTGTGGAGAGTGACGCCAGCAGCTGTAGCAACAGCAACAACAACGGAGCTGATAATTTATATCACTATATGATTATTGTGGAAAACCGTTGTAAATATTGCAATGCTAAGGGCGTAGACATTGAGGTTTCTGGCTACTTCCTTGGAGATGAGATTGTGAATTTGAAGCGGCCGTTTGCGCCAGGCGGAGACCAGTATGTTGTCAAGTATAGCAACTCGAACGAGGTTGGTGGAGTCAGCCCTGCCCATGCTACCTTTTATGAGTGCCGGGACTCGTGATATCTGCTACTGCTCCTCACCGTTATGGCCAGGAGATGGCCAAGAATAAAGGGGGATTATATATAAATGAAAGAGCATATAGAATATTGTGTTAGTCAATTCTATCTTAGTTTGATTAGTTCATTGCTCTCAGTTTCCACCTCTGGTTTTTAACGTTCAAGTTCTTAATTATAGTCGTTGGAGGCTCACAACTACAGATTTCCTAGAAGATAGAGATTTAAGTTCAGCTATATATTGTAGTAAGAAGGAGACGTACATCCTGGTATTTCAATTTCTTTATGGAATTTGAACTCCATGAAATAATAGAAAGCGGCAACTTATATCTTCATTTTCAGCAATTGTCATCTAGATTTAGGGTTCCAAATTTATTTTATAACCAATGTTAAAGCCGATTATTTTTAGCCCATGTCAATCTAATTGTAATGGCTGTCCGCGCTTTTAAATTCAATTTTGTTGATGCAGTACAGTGTATTAACATCCTATTAATCTAGCAGTCTACTCTAACTTCTTTTAAGAAGCTACATAGTAGGTGATGCGTTTGGACGCTTTCATTTCATTACATTATGTTTCCCTTGGTGATAACATCCAGAGTCAGCGATGGTATTTAGGATTCATTTTCACTTGCAATTTACTTGTTGGTGAAGTCTATTCCATCTCATAGATTTAGATAATAATACCCTACTCACGAAAATAGGTAAATGCAAGGAAATCCAACATCACACTCCAAATATTTTCGTGAGCACAGATTTTCACATAATATTTTCAGCAGTAAAGATTTTCACACAAATTTTAGAAAGATAATTAAAATTTTAGAAACAAACCTCTATTGAAAAAAACAAACAAACAATGTTTATCTCTCAAATTTCCTTCAATGTATTAATAGGCAATAAAAAGCAATGAAATCAAAATCCATGTGACTTGCCTATTAATGTATCAATGTATTAATAGGCAATAAAAACCAATGAAATCAAAATCCATGTGACTTGTGGATGTCCAATATATGATGTATTACGAACTATTACTTACATCTGAATTGTGGATGTCCAATATATATATATATATATATGATGTATTACAAACTATTACTTCAAGGCATATTTGTATGTGTGCACGATGAGATTTTGTTCCACATTCATAATTACTTACTCTGCCCAAAGCCAATAACAACCGCATATCGATCTGCTGTTAAAATTTCGAACATGTTAAAATTCGAGATTTCGAACAAGTATGGCAGAACCAGTGGCAGATATATATTACGTTGCGCTAAGAAATGAAACATCCGGGATAGAAAGATAAAACAGGTTTTGACACATTGTAAATACATGCAAAGCATTTGCCAAAACGACGCCTTTTTGGATAATCATGTTTGATGAATCCGACACCGTGTTTAGAATTTCATTTTCATGTTAGGTTTTTTCTTATCCCATATATATATATATATGCTTAAAATTTCATTTTCATGTTAGGTTTTTTTTTTAATATATATATATATATATATTTGTTCTAATGTGTTTATATATGGAGGAGGATTAGTTTATAACTTAAGAAATAGTAATTCAAGGGTTTTATCAACTTTTTAATATGGTTGGATTTTTTTGGATAATGTGTCTTTATATAAAGGAGGATTAGTTTATAATCTAAGAAATAGTAATTCAAGGGCCATACCAATCTTTTAACATGGTTTGATTTTTTGGATAATGTATTTCTATATGGTTGATGATTAATCTATAACCTAAGAAATAGCAATTCAAGGGCCATACCAACCTTTTAACATGGTTGAATTTTTTGGATGTCACCTCTCAACTACTACTAGTTTTTAAACTTATTTTATAAAAAATAGCTCTTTTATAAAGTAGCTCTTTGATATTGATATGTAAGTTTAAAATTTGATATGAAATTAAATAATAATAAAAAAGTTTAATACATTTTAGAAAATTAGATTCATCTTTATGTTTGATAGATTTAACTTTAATTAATTTATTTTAATCATCTTTATAATGATAATATTTTTTTCATAAATTTAATTGATAACAAATAGTTATATTTCATGTACAATATAGTAATGAGCTTTGGATTGAAAATATTATTCCTAGATTTGTTATATTCATTGCTTAGAGCTTGAGTTTAAGAACATTTTTATATTCATTATTTGGCTACTATGAAATTAGAGGAGGGAGATTAGAATATGGTTCTTTTGTTTATGTAAAAATTCACTTAATTGTTCAACTTTTAATGATGATTTACCAAATTAGTTACTTACTACTTCTATCATAAATTTCAAAGATTACAGCATAAACATGTCAAGTATCATAAGATAAATTTCAAAGCTTACATGTTTATCAAGGTATCATAAACCTAATCAGTGCAAATCACACATATCTTTTAGATTTTGAATATATTTATCCAAAACAATATACCTTGATAAAAAAATATTACCTTCATTAATATTTTTTATAAATTATTTTTTTCTTGAAGGAACTTATTATGTTTATAATTATGTTGCATGACACTTCTACCCTTCATTCATGAGTTTCAAGGACTTGGAGATCCTTAGGAAACTTACCCAAATTGTTGAGGACTCAAAGACTTGTTGATCACCTCGAAGACATTCCAGACATATTTCAAGGACTTTATGGACATATTTTGGGCACATTCTCAGAAAATTTGGGGGATATTCCTAGCATATATCTTCACAATCATGGAAAATGATGATTGGACAATAAGATCATTTTCCCCACCCATTAGCTTTGTATGATGGGTGTCAATTTGGGTTTCTGATGATTTAAATATTGTATTTTTAGAAACAACATGACAACAACAAAAAACTTCCATGTCAAAAAACCAAGAAATGCAACATTTCAAAGGGCTAATCCTTGTTGTTACTTCTCTTGTTGTTCTCATTTTTCTGGTCATCTTATCTTTTTCATATTGTACATGGGTTTCGAGAAGATAATAGTGAATTCAATAGGGTACTAGATGTTTGAATAAATTCCTATTCAATCACCTTCTTAACGTGAAATATGAATCTAATCTCTTTACAAAACCAAAGTGTTTTATAGTGGTTTCCAACACAGCCATAAAAATCTGCCAACACCTGTTGAGAAGGGAATTCCTTTTATGTTTTAGCATAATCATGATTAACAAGAAATGATTTAGAAAAAATGTTGTAGAGATAGTTTTCACTGAAGTGTGTTAAAGCTAAAGTGCATTTTTCTCTTGTCTAGCATTCAATAAAGGAATGTCACTCGAACAATTTTAAATTGCTTTATATTTTTCAAAATTGACAAGTGTAAGGGTCGTGCATAATACTACATAGTATAGTTTGTTATGCTTACAAGCTTGAATCAACTACAAATGTTTATGGTGAATATATATATGTGTGTATGTTTTTGTGTGTGTGTGTGTGTGTGTGTGTATAATTGTCCTACTCAACTCCCCCTTCTCTTCCTCTGAAAAATTCACATTTGTTCTCTATCCCTACCGGAGCATGTCCCCCATCCACTCCCACCCTTCCCCATCCCGAAAACCAATGGACCATAATTTTATATAGTGTATTCCTTACCATCCTATGAACCCACTTTAACCATTAGTGGATGTCCAAATTAAATTTGTTAACCTTTATCGCTATCCAAATTAAATTAATGTATTCCATTGTTGAAGTTTATTAAGAAACCGTGACTTTGTTTCATAATATTTATTAGTCCCTATCAAAGTCGTAGGGACTATAGCAATGATTCAGACATTGACTCACTATTAATTCACTGGTTGTCTTCAATTTTTCTCACATTTCCAAGGTCGAACTTAGGGGATTCTTAATAAAAATTATATTGAAATTAAAATAAATTCGAAACTAATACTTTGTTGCCTCCTTATTGGATTTTAACTTTGATCCATTTGAGTCATGTCCAGTTGTTGCAGTCTATGATGGTTGTTGCAGTCGAGGCATATCATGTGGCGACCTACATGCATGAGCCTCATGAATCATTATTCTACTCTTACTCTGCACCAACAGTTGTCAATATGAACTCATCCAATTTGAAGATTAAATTTGAACCCCCTAGGAACATTCAAAGGCCATATCATGCAACGATCCCGGATAAAAATTTGCTTCATTCTTTATTATATTATGTAATCACCATCACGTCCATGTAGACTTTGTCCTTTCTTCTCTCTTGATGCATACCTCCTTCCCTCCAAAGGGGTGCTTGACCTCCCGGTCTTGGATCGTTGAAATTTTGAGTCAGAGTGACTCCTTGGGTCCCCGTCGTCACCCAAAAATATTCCACCCACACACACAGGTCTCTTCCGCAAGTGACCACGACTATGACCATGGGTCTACTCCCTTCATGGTTCAAACTTCGAGGATATCCTTAATCCTTTCTTCACTTGTTCCCGAAGTGCCCAACTCTGAGTCTCCCAACTCACGCCACGCGTCTCCTCAGATTCACCGGATCCACAATGGTTTGGACTTCACGACCTCACGAAATTTAAGTTTCTCACCCGCAAACCTTCGATCTTTTGTATTCCAAACTCCTGGATCCATTTCCGCGTTCTCCTCTGCAACCAACAGTGAAGATCGGGTCATGATTCCCAGCTTCGTGACTCTGTTGTCGTCAAGTCTTCGAAATTTCCAAACTCTGAAGTACCGCAACACTTCAGGGTTATCCTCCTCCTTACTTTCCCAGATCTAACAGTCTGGAATCGTTCGTCTCCTCTGGAACGAATCTTGTTCACTAAATTTCAGTGAAGACTCTGAGACTTCTTTCCTTGAATTTTTATGTCGCTCTTCCTCCTAAGCTTCCTTATTTGATTTGTTCCTCTGAACAATCTCTTCGACACTTAGTCGAATTCCTGGCCTATGCACACCTTGCAACAAACTCTACTCCATCCTCACTTTCCTGTGAATTAATTTGTGCTCCTTGTGTCTGTTCGGCAACTGCTTCTGTCTCTTGTGACTGAATCACACTATCCTTCCTGAGATTTCGAATGAAAACTATGTCATGCACTCCTTGAGAACACACAAATTCTCATTATCTCTTTTGATATTCTGAGTCAAAACAGACTAAGTCACACACTCCTTGCGGACACTTTGCACACCTTGCACTCGTTCAATGAAAAGAAATAATCGAAACTTATCTACTCCTTGAAATGACTTATACTTTCAACAAAGCAAATTCAGTCGTGGATTCAAGAACAGAACTAACAGAGAATTGAAAAACAATAGAAACTCTACCATTCATTCAGATAGACACATAATCGATACACATTTGGGGCAATATATATGTCATATTCATCCAACTAAAACTTGTATACATACATACACTATTCTTCGCTACTTATTAGTCTATGCAAGATAGATTCGACAAATGCTCGGTTCTCCTCTATCTGCATAAATGATGGTCATCAACAACTACTATCAATAACCACTACGGGGAAATATTACAAAGATTTATACAAAGGGAATCTCTTGAGTTATTCCCTCCAATTACTATATGTTATCTTAATGGAATTGAATTCTATCAACTACTTAACACTTATTACAATAAATACCGAGTCAGACAGATGAGAGCACAAGTTCAAAATCTGTACTGCGATCTGATTCATTAAATAAAAGTACATTCCCCCATCAACCTTTCGTGATGGCTCAGCCTCCGATCATTTAAGACATTCATAACTCAAAAGGCTTTGTCAGAAATCACATTAATACATTGATCGTTTGAAATTCAAAATATTTCAAAATGTGCACTAGTACGCCCAAATGTCTTCCATGCTTGTGCTTTGTTGGCGATGCTCCTGCATCAGCTCTTTATTGTATAAGTGAAGCACCATCACGTCCATGGAGACTTTGTTCAACAACAGAGTAAGGGTTTGAGGACATTTTTTGATACAAACCCTTTGAAGGTAAAGATAAATTGTGCAACGAAAAATAGTTGGGACAACAACCTGGTTTCCATTGTTTTCAAAAAAGTAATAAATCATGAAGATTTCCAAAGTTGGGTTTCTCACAATCAGCTCCCTACTCTCATATCCAAGAGGTCAAGCCCCTAAGAGGATTGGGGGATTAATGTTCCCAACAAGTCCCACATGCAGCAGAATTTCAAGTAATCTGTTGAGTCCTCGAAAGAGGGTATTAAGGGATTTTGTCATCTTTAATGGAAGAACCATTAGTGCTAGTTGTACAACATAAGATAAGAGGGATATTTCTTTGACGAGAAGAAAAAAGGATCACTATGCTCTTTTGGGTTTCCGTTGTCGTGTCTCCTACAGTGATATCAAAGTTGGATATAGAAAAATGACACTGAAATACCACCCTGATGTCATGCCCCTGCACCAACTTGAGACAACACTACTATTTTTTCAGAGATAAATGAGGCTTATGATACATTGTTTGATCCATATAAGAGGAAATCATATGATTATATGCACCTCATACCCAGTTTTAACACTACTAGGGCTACAAGATATGGGCATTGGAGAGGAAGTAGACGGGAAATAGATTAGTGTTGGTGTTGTTGAGCCATTGTGATCATCTTCCATTCCTTAACTCCAATACTATATTATGTATATTACATATAATATATACAATTACCAATTAGCAGTAATTGTGGCTTTTTTTTATTTTCTTTATTTTCCTTGTTGCAACCTTTTCTGCATTATTTTTTGTGTAGACTAACTTAGCTAAAGCATTTTGACACTATCTAGAAAGATGCATCTGTATGCAATTGTTAAAAAGTGCCAACTTCTATCTTCATTTTCAGCAATTGTCATCTAGATTTAGAGTTCCAAATTTATTTTATAACCAATGTTAAAGACGATTATTTTTGTTGATGCAGTACAGTGTATTAACTTCCCATTAATCTAGCAGTCTACTCTAACTTCTTTTAAGAAGCTACATAGTAGGTGATGCATTTCGACATTTTCATTCTTCATCTCATTACATTATGTTTGCCTTGGTGATAACATCCAGAGTCAGCGATGATATTTAGGATTCATTTTCACTTGCAATTTACTTGTTGGTGAAGTTTATTCCATCTCATAGATTTAGATAATAATAGCCTGCTCACTAAAATAGGTAAATGCAAGTTACAAGGAAATCCAACATCACTCTCCAAATATTTTAGTTAACACATATTTTCACACAAATTTTAAAAACAAACAGTATTATACCTGTCGATAGGCATTGTATATAGCAATCGATTAGGGTTGAATATATATTATTTTTCTGTTGACCATAAATTTCTCACTATTTTCTAAAATGTTACATTATAATCTTAAATTTTATTTTTTTTCAAACATTTAAATCTTTTATTTCTAATGTGATTGGTTTATAAGCTGAAGTCTTATGCTAGCTCTGGCGGAGGACATTTATGTCTCCATAAATTATGCACGCATATGTCAATTGCCACCGATTTTGTATATGCCAGTTGCCACCAATTTTGTATAGGTGGCTATCGTTGCGGCTGTATGTGAAGGTTAGGGTCTGTGCCCAATACCTTAAAATCCACCAAATCTACATCCTCTCAATGTACCAAATCTATGGTTGTCATGATTACAATTTTCATTAACACTTTGGGATATTTTAATGTTTAAAGAAAAGAGTATTTAACGAGTTATCATATATGTAAATATAATTTTTAAATATGATGTTTAAGAGCATGGTAGATAAAGATCAAGTGTATATCAATATATGATTTTAATATCCTATATTACTTAGGAAATATTAAAGTAAGAAAACAATTTAATTAGTGGAATCTAAGATTTGGGTATATTAATTAATTTAATAAAATTTTCATAATAGAAAAAGTCTATTTTTGAAAAAAAATAAAACTAATTGCAGTTAATGCATACTATATCATATGTTCATTTGTACAACTTTTATATCATTATACCTACATAGCCACAGGTATAAGCTGCTCTGTAGCCTTGTTTAAAAAAACAAACAAACAATATTCATCTCTCAAATATTTTCGTTAGCACAATTTTTCACACAAATTTTAGAAACAAACATTTATTATTGAAAAAAAAAACAAACAATATTCATCTCTCCAATTTCCTCTCAGAATCTATAAAAAAAACCAATGAAATCTTGAAAGTCATAAAAAAGTAACCCTTCAAATTAGTTTATAAGAGCCACACCAACCCATTTACTTCTAGTTTTTAAGCTTAACCACTTTATAAAAGGTAACCCTTCATATTAGTAATTTATTTTTTTAGCTTTACCTTTCATTGTAATCTCTACTTAAATTTATTTTGTGTTTCTCTACACTTAAATTTAATTTAGCAAAATATTAAATATTAAAAAAACAATAAATATTTCACAATGATGATGATGATGATGATTAACGTCCACTAAGACCTAATTGGTCTATCGGACCTTAAGAGGGTAAGTGATTACTTGTGATTCTTTAGAATTTTGTTTCTATGCTCGAAAAGCATTAAGATAAGGTTTCCAAGATCACCATACTTTTGTTGAGTTAAGAGGTTAGGAAGGTTGGTAGTGTGATCAATATTTTGAAAATGAGATCTAATATGGGTATAGGCTGGATAATCTAAGAGAAAGTGTTTTTCATCTTCAACCTTCTTAGTGTCACAAAGGTGACACACTCTTTCATCCCATGGCGTTTTAGGAATTGACCAATGCCCAGTTTCACTATGGAGCTCGTGAGAATTTGTTCTTATCTTAGCAATGCTTATTTTTTTATTTACACTTGGAAAAACAAATAGATAATTTTGATCTTCTAGATTAGGGTTGATTACATCTTTATAATACCTTAATTTTCTTTTTCCCTCTAACTCTTTATCACACCACATTTTCTCCTTAAATTTTGATTTGACGTTTTTTTTAATAGTATCTTTATTATGTAAAATGGTTTCTTCCATTATTCCCCAATAGTTTAGCCAAGATTGGGTGTCTTTATGCCATCCTCGCTTGAGTCGATGGTGGTTATGACTTGATTT
>ML778416.1:181138-213184 GCA_009831015.1 Picea engelmannii
TCCCATTTGCGAGTCGCTTAACCCCGAACTCTATGTCATCTAAGGAAAAAACTTCTTCCTTTGTAGGGACAATAGGAATGGTGTCCATGGCATTAGGGAACTCGTAAAGACTTTTAAGGTAGGAATTCCAGTCTGTTAAGGGAGTCCTATTATTTTCTTTAGTATTGCGTTTTAGAATTTGGCTCCAGAACTTCTTAGGATCCAACTTGTATAGTTGTGAAAGTTGCTCTTGCCTTTTATTGATATAGTATCCTTTTTTTCTTTTAATTAGGGCTTTGTACGTATTGATCTTATCAAGTTTTAAGGGCTCATTAGAAGCATCCCTAATGGCTTTCCTAGCAATTTTACATTCTTTATCATACCAAGGGTTGGTTGTTCTATTATTCTTTTTATGGGACACCTCGAAAGAGAACTTGTTAATGGAAGTGGAAAGGGTAGTTGTAAAATTATGATAGAGTTTTTCAATGTTGTCCTTATAAATTAGGAGTTTTAATTTACTATTTAAATCCTTTAAAAAAATGACGACTTTACTTTTGTCAAAGCACAAATTTCTTTGATTATCATAATTCTAACATAAATAAATTAATAAATAAATATTAAAATAAAAACAATAACAATTCCAACATAAATAAATTAATAAAAAAATATTTTAAAAATATAATTGAAAATTGCAAACCAATAGGTCAATTATAACCATAAAAGGAAATGAATAGCAAAATATCATATTTTATATTTTCTACACTCCGAAGAAATCAAAGCATCAATCTTGGGATGATTGGCTTTTCAGAGAAGGTGGTTTAAAAAAATATCATTGAAGAAATCAAAGCATCAATCTTGGGATGATTGGCTTTTCAAAGAATGTGGTTTAAAAAAATATCATATCTTATACACTTTTTAGGATTCGAAGAAACCAAAACATCAAGCATAAAGCTTGAGATGCTCGGGTTTACAAAGAAGGTGTTTTTATGAAAGATTGAGATGTTTTGCTTTACAAAGAAGGGTGTTTAAGAACACCTCCGTTGGTTTAGTGGGTTTCTCGTTATAAAAAAATTTGACTGTTCCATTTCGTACAAATTTGAGATTTGGTTTCTCGTTGTAAAAAAAATTGATTGTTCCATTTCCTACAATTTTGAGATTTCGAAAGAGATCTGAAACATTAAAAAACATAAACCTTATTTTTAGAATATGCATTATTCAATAATAATAAACTACCAATTAAACTAAAATTTTATCTTTTAAATTTTAGATTGATAAATATTATTTCAAATTAACATTAACTTCAATATCAAAATTACAATTTGTATATAATGATTCTAGAAGTTCAAAAAAATACTTTTAACTTTAATTTCAAAATTACAATTTTTACAATTTATATATAATGATTCTACAACTGAACAATCATTTTAATCAAAGTGAATGACAAATCATTTGATTTTAAATCAATTTAAACACCATTACAATACAATATTTATAATTTATTTATTTAATTATAAAAATTCAAAAAATTCAATATATATATATATATATATATATATATATGATTTTTACTTTAAATTAACGAGACTGACTTTTTAAATTGGTTACCTAACCTAGTTGCGAAATATACTTTCAAAGTGGATATTTTTTCAATATTTTTTTTATAAATAATATACCCACAGCACAGGACTAATAAATACTCACAAGACTAATAAATATAATTTAAGAAATTAGATTTTTTTTATGTTTGATAAATCTAACTTTAATTAATTTATTTTAATGATTTTTATATTAATAAACTTTTATTTAGTTATAACAAATAATTGTATTTCATGTGCATTGTAGTGATGGGCTGGGCTGATTTATACTTTGGATACGCTAAACTTTAATTAAACATTGCATTTTGAAAGTCCTTTTTGTCCACTTTAAATTTTGTCTCACAAATTTGCTTATTATAGAGTTTGTTGTCACAAGCTTTGCATCGAGAAATATTATTATATTCTTAGATTTGTTATATTCATTGCTTAGAGATTTACTTTAAGCACATTTTTATATTCATTTTTTTTTGGCTACTATGATTTCATAGAAAGGTCACATTAGAATATGTTTTTTTTTTGTCTATATAAAAATTCATTTAATTGTTCAACTTTTCAGGATGATTTACTAAATTAATTACTTATTACTTTCATGATAAATTTCAAAACTTGCAGTGTCATTATCATAAACTTAACTACCAATTTATCAAATTAATTACTTATTACTTTCATGATAAATTTTAAAGCTTACTTGATAAAGATACAAGGTATCATAAACCTAATCACTCAAATAACCTCATATGCTTATCACACATATTTTTTAGATTTTGAATATATTTATCCAAAACAATATATCTTGATAAACATTTATTATTTTGATTAATATTTTTTTTATAAATTATTTTTTCTTTAATATGCTTTCTGTTGAAGGCACTTATCATGTTTATAGCTATGTTGAAGGAGACTCGTACCCTCCCTTCATGTGTTTCAGGGACTTGGAGATCCTTAGGAAACTTACCAAAATTGTTGGGGACTCCATTTGGGACTCAAGAACTTGTTGGTCATCTCAAAGACATTCTAGATAGATTTCAAGGACTTTTCAGACAGATTTTGGGGATGTTCTAGGAAAATTTGATATTTTATGGGCATATTTGGGAGATATGCCCAAATCTTCTGAGCATATATGATGTAGGAGCATCGTCAACAAAGCCCACGTGGAGGGACAACTCAGCGTCATAGCGTGCCTTTTTAAATTAATTGGAATCTAAAAGCTCAAGCTTTCCTATAGATCGGTTTTGAATGGATGATTGAAGAAGAAGAAAACACTCGGAAAATGAATGATCGCGAGAGGTCTGGGAGTTTCACTCTCAGTCTTGAATGTAACAGAGCTTGAGTATTTCTTAGTTGTTACTTCGATAGGAGAGGTAGTCGGAGGGAACCCTAGGAACCTTCTTGTATATGTAGATGCATGGCATGCCCAAATGAGGCTGCTGAAGATTAGGTTACTGAATAGGAGGTAGCTGCAAGTTAGTTAGAAAAACCTCAGAGAAGGAAATAGGAGAAAGAACTGAGACTTTGTGATAGTCCAGTTTATATACATATTTGTAAACAGATATTGAATTAATAGAAAGAAAGCAGTTTTTTCTGCATATGATATCCATTTGTGTTATATGTGTTCTATGAATGATATATGCGTGTGTGTTGTGAATTCATGTTGTATATGTATGAGTTAGATTTCATCTGCAGGGTAAGGATAGAATTCATTATCTATTTGAGAGTTATTGAATTGTTTTGGGTTCTTTAGGCTATGCAAGGAGTGCATAATAGAGTATTGGAGACTTTGTAGCCAGCGCAACGAGTGTGCATCTGAACTCTTTTGAGTTAAAGAAAAACGTGCCAGGAGGGCACACTAGAGAAACCACACAAATTAAGAGGAAACTCAAGGTTACTGAATACCTTGGAGGGTAAACTGTGCAGAGGAAGCACAGAGAGACAAAATCATGGAGAACTTTGTAGAGCTCTGCCAGGTGGGCATTGGGTAGGTACAAGTGTGCACAAGGAGAACTCTCTGTCGAGTTCAAAGAGAAGAGTATCGGAGGAAGATACTCACAGAGTTACTGAATACTTTAGGGGAAGACATATGCAAAGAGTGGATCAGGCCAACACTTAGACGCGTGTTGCAAGAAACTGTTGGAAAGACTTCATCGAGCACAAGGAGAGCGTTGAGGCGTGAACCTGTTTCAAGTTTTAAAAAAAAAATCTCAAGAGAAAGAGCGCAAGGTGTGCCAGGAGGGCACCAGAAATATTCTAAGGAAGGAGAAGGGTCGAGTCCCTTGGAAATATGAACAAATTTGAAAGCTCAGAAGGCATAGTGCAAATTTGCATGCAGAGCACAAGTGTGCACCAGAGCCGAGGTTAAATTGCATTGCCAAAGCTCAGGAGGAAAAGCATAAGTCGAGAATCAAAGAATTCAGGTTCGCAGCAGAAGGTTTGGAGGCAGAAACCTTTGAATACTAAGAGAATTTCCTAGGTCCCAGAGAAAAAACAAGATCAGGAGGAGGAGTGACAGCAACCATCAGATCAACTACAGAAAGAGATCTGGACCGTCAGATCAGGGTCCAAGATGAAGAAGGAACGCGTGAAGAGAAGAAATACATCCCAGTCATTGGATATGAGCGCAGAGGATCGACAGTCATCCGATCAAGGTAAAGTGCACAAGCCTTAACCCCTTGTGTGCACAAGAGAGTGAACTTGTCGAAGTCCTGAAGTCCCGAAGCGATTAGGGATCATTCATCATCAAGAGGGACACGTGGAAGGAATTCATTGTCTTCAGGTGAGAGCACTCCAGGAGGAATGAGTGCATAAGAGTTGAAACTCCTGAACTTCGAAGAGCCAAAGAGAATCTGGACCGTTAGATCCAAAGGGACACATGGTGAAAATCCATCGTCTCCGGGTGAAAGCACTCCAGGAGGAACGAGTGCATAGGAGTTTGAAACTCCCGAATCCCAAAGATCCAAAGATAATATGGGCCATCAGATCCGAGAAGACACACGTCGGAAGATCATGATCTCGGGGTGAAAGCACTCTGGGAGAAGTGAAAGAAGAGAGTTTGAAATCGTTGAAGCCTGAATAGACGAAGTAGTTGGGAGTCGTCGATCTACAAGAGGACACGCGTTCTTAGATCGTGGATTCTAGATAAATCACTCAAGGAGAAAAAGAGTGTGGAGAAGTTGAGACTTTCGAAAGCTGAAGTCCCGAAGAGGACCTGGGCCTTTGATTTGAGGAGGACGCATGGCAGGAGATCTTCCATTTTGGAGAAAGCCACTCCGGAAGAAGGAGGAGGGCATTGAACAAGAATTCTTGAAGGCCGGAGAGCTATAGTTGATCTGGGTCGTTCGTTCGTTGAGGATAGGATTCAGTCGATCTTCCACTACGAAAGATAGCCACTTCGGGAAGGAGCAGGCATAGGAGTTTGAAACTCCCGAAGCCCAAAGGGCCGAAGAGAACCACAGTCGTTGATCTGGGAGGAACACGTGTCGACAGATCATCATCTTTGGGTAAAATCACTCTAGGAGAAGGCGAAGAGTTTATAATTCAAACTCTCTAAGAACGAAAGGAGAAATCGATCATAGCCGTCGATTTGAGAGGAGGACATGCCCTAATAGATTGGGATATCAGGGAGTGTGTGTGGAAGGAGGACAAAGGTCATTGAATGGAAGTTGACCAAGGTAGAAAGAGGATGGATTATAGTCATTGATCAAGAGGCATCACCAAGATTTAGAGATCAATGTTCATGCTTAATTGTGGGGCCAGGAAGTGCTCGGACTTTAAAATTTTGAGAGTGGGTCGTAATTGGAACCACAATATTTATAAACGGACACATGGAAGTGGCTAGTGAATTGTGGGGAGAAAAGCGGTGTGGTCTCAAACCACTTCTGGCCACTCGGCAATCACGTGTTTCCATGAGGACATAACTTGATGTCATATTTGAAAGAAAGGACCTTGCAAGGGGAGCTAGTGTCTATTAATTAATTTCTTCGAAGAGGCTACGAAAAATCCCACGGGTTTGACAGAACCTACACGAAGAAGGAAATGGGACCTCTATAGATTGATTGGGGTCTAATAAAGGTTGGAAGACTCGATCTAATTCCTTGATTTGAATGATCCTAGACCGGGAGGTCGAGCAACCTCGAGGGGAGAAGGCAGGGTCTACATCAAGTGGTATCAGAGCCTAATTTTCGTCTGTAGATTTCAAGCAAAGAAGGTTAAAAGAGACAATATGATAACATCAAATAGTATCAAGAGCTTGAAATTGTTTGTAGACAATAGGAAAAAGGAGAAGACGGAGTATTGATGCTCTATGGATGATGGTTGCATGTACGCAACAACAATTGGACAGCGAGGTAGGCTGCAGGGAAAAATTGGAAATGCTCTGTGTAATAAATTAATGCATAGACTTGCTAGGAGGGAAAGCATAGGGTGAAAATGACTACTGGAGTCCATAGGTGTGTTCAAGATAAACACCACTAGCAGATGAAGAAAGAATAGTTAGACAAGGAGCTCTGGGAGATAAGAGAAAAGATGGAAAATCTAGCATTGAATATGAAATAGGAGAGAAAGGTGCGTTAGACATATGAATGGCCTTTGAAGAGGAAAGTGAAGTGGAATGTCTAGAAATTGTTGGTAGACAGAAGGAAGCAACAAGAAGTGAGGAAGTGGTTGAGGCATGCTGAAAACCTCAGTGAAACAGAGGAGAAAGTGATTCACATCTATGAACTAGAGATTGGGAGGAATCTCAATGATGATGAGGAGAAGAGATCAGTTAAGGATCTCATAAACTGCCAGGGGGGCAGAAGTGAACTTTCAATTTTCTAGGTGGGAAGTGGAAGGAGATCAATGGATGATCTCATAGACTGCTAGGAGGGTAGTGATGGAAGTTCAAGTTGCCAAGTGGGAAATGGAGAGAGATCAGGTGATCTCATAGACTGCCAACTGGGCAGAGAGAAAATCCCAAGTTGTCAGGTGGGAAAGGGAGAAGAGATCAAATCAGTTGAGAGTTCATATGATCAAGGAGTGTTGATGGAAGAAGATCATAGGTGTGTTTTGATCATTGGGGGAATTCAAATATTCCTACCAAATAGTCCAGTAGAGGCTAATACAAGTGTTGCACATGAGGAGTTAGTGCAACAAGAATCCAATAAAGAGGTCATGGAGACAAATTCTTTTAAAGATAACTTTGTTTGTGATGCAGGTGCATCAAAGGAAAGACAACTAGCAAGGACTCTCAAAGAGGAGGAGGAGAAGACATTGATGTCTGCCCCAGTAGAAAAAGAGGAGAATTCAGATGAATTGATCACTCAATGGGAGAAAGAGCTGAAGATGTTGGAGGATTGGTTGCACAATACAAAACAAGAAAATGGATGCCAAGAGACAATCATGTAGATTGCAGGAGAAGAGCATTCAACAGAATTGCTCAAAAATTTCATCCTGGGAGATGAACAGGAGATGACTATAGCATAGGAGCCTGCAATAGAAGAGGAAGTAGACAACACAGATTTTGCTGAGTTGTATGAGGAACTGGAATCCCTGGAGAGAAGGGTAAATATGAAGAGTAGGCATCTCCAATAGGTCAAATTGGAAACAGTTGGATGAGCATACCAGCCTGAGGAGTAGCTGGAGGAAATTGGAGTTGAACCAACACAAGAGGATATGATAGAAGTCAATCTGTCTTAGGCGGAAGCTGAGCAATAACTCAATGGTGAGAATGTAGAACTGGATTCTGCAACAGAGTGGCCAACTAGTGCCACAGGAGATGAAGATAACATGAAAGTTCAGGTTGATCAGATTGGAAAAAAGGAGAAAGAGCATACATTTCAATGTGCCCTAGAGATGGAGAAAGAAGAGAATTCGGTGGAACTGCTAAAAAATTTCATCAAAGGAGCTGAGCAAGAAATAAATGTAGAATGAGAACCTAAAACAGAGGAAGAAGCAACAAATATCATGGAACTTCTTGATTTGTGTGAAGATATGGAGACCTTGGAGAGAAGGGTGAAAATGCAAAAGCATTTTATCCAACAATTCAAGTTGGAAATTGATGGAGAGAAGAGGAAGCAGAGAATATTGCAGGGGGGAAACCAGTGAGTGGACCATATGGACAAAGAAATAGAGGAGATAAAGAGATTGATGCTAGAAGCAACACAAGAAGAAGTCATCGGAGAAGTATGGGACAGAAGAAAACTTGTAGGAGCAGCAAGGTGAAAGAAGCATCAAGGAAAAGGAGCAAATGACCAACTCCAAGAGAAAGTATGTGACCCTGGAGGATCTCAAAAACATGGCACAGGGATCCATGAGAAAGAGCATATGATTTTCCAAGTAGTGGAGTATGATGCAGGAGCATCGTCAGTAAATTCCATGTGGAGGGACAACTCAACGCCATAGCACACCTTTTTAAATTAATTGGAATCTAAAAGCTGACGTTTTTCTATAGATTCGTTTTGAATGGATGATTGAAGAAGAAGGAAATGCTCAGAAGCTGAATGATCGCGAGAGTTTTGGGAGTTTCACTCTCAATCTTGAGAGTAACGGAGCTTGAGTAATTTTTAGTTGTTACTTCAATAGGAGAGGTAGTCGGAGGGAACCCTAGGAACCTTCTTGTATATGTAGATGCATGGCATGCCCAAATGAGGTTGTTGGAGATTAGGTTACTGAATAGGAGGTAGCCGCAAGTTAGATAGAAAATCCTTAGAGGAAGAAATAGGAGAAAGAACTAAGACTTTGTGATAGTCCATTTTATATACATATTTGTAAACAGATATTGATTTAATAGAAAGAAAGAAGTTTTTCTTGCATATGATATCCATTTATGTTATCTTTGTTCTATGAATGATATTTGTGTGTGTGTGTGTTGTAAATTCATGATGTAGATGTATGAGTTATATTTCATCTACAAGGTAAGGATAGAATTCATTATCTATTTGAGAGTTATTGAATTGTTCTGGGTTCTTTAGGCTATGAAAGGAGTGCATATCAAAGTATTGAATACTTTGTAGCCATCACAAGGAGTGTGCATATGAATCTTTTGAGTTAGAGAAGAACGTTCCAGGAGGGAACACCAGAGAAACCACATAACTTAAGAGGAACCTCAAGGTTACTGAATACCTTAGAGAGTAAATTATGCAGAGGAAGCACAGAGAGACAAAGTCACAGAGAACTATGTAGAGATCTTCCAGGTGGGCATTGGTTAGGTGCAAGTGTGCACAAGGAGAAATCTTTGTCGAGTTCAAAGATACGAGTATCAGAGGAAGATACTCACAGAGTTAATGAATACTCTAGGGGAATACCTATGAAAAGAGTGCATTAGGCCAACACTTAGATGAGTGTTGCAAGAAACCATTGGAAAGACTTCGTCAAGCGCAAGGAGAGCACCCAGGTGTGAACTTGTTTCAAGTTCAAAAAAATATATCAAGAGGAAGAGCGCAGGGCATGCCAATAGGGCACTAAAAATCTTCTAATGAAGAAGAAGGGTTGATTCCCTTGGAAATATGAACAAGTTTGAAAGCTTAAGAGGCGTAGTGCAAAGTTTCACGCAGAGAGCAAGTGTGCGCCAGGGCCGAGGTTAAATTTTGTTTCAGAAGCTCAGGAGGAAAATCATAAGTCAAGACTCAAATCATTCGGGTTAGAAGCAGAAGGTTCGGAGGCCGAAACCTTTGAATACTAAGAAAATTTCCCAAGTTTCGTAGAACAAAGAAGCTCAAGAGGAGGAGTGACATAAACCCTCAGATCGACTGTAGGAAGAGATTTGGACTGTCAAATCAGGGTCCAGGAAGAAGAAGGAACACTTGAAGAGATGAAATAGATCCCAGCCGTTGGATTTGAGAATAGAGGATCGACAATCATCTGATCAAGGTAAATTGCATGGGCCTTAACCCCTTGGGTGCATAGGAGAGCGAACTTTCCAAAGTTCCGAAGCGATTAGGGTTCGTTCATCCTCAAGAGGGACAAGCGACAGGAATCCATTTTCTTCAGTTGAGAGCACTCTGGGAGGAATGAATGCATAAGAGTTGAAACTCCCAAACCTCGAAGAGCGGAAGAGAATCTAGACCGTTAGATCCAGAGGGACGCGTGGTAGAAATCTGTCGTCTCCAGGTGAAAGCACTCTGGGAGGAACAGGTGCGTAGCAGTTTGAAACTCTCAAAGCCTGAAGATCCGAAGAGAATCTAGGCCGTCAGATCCGGGAAGACACGCGTCGACAGATCATGATCTCCGGGTGAAAGCACTCCAGGAGAAGCGAAGGAAGATATTTTTAAATCGTCGAAGCCCGAATAGTCGAAGTAGCTATGATCCATCGATCTACACTAGGAAATGCATTGTTAGATCGTGGACTCCGGATAAATATCTCTGAGAGAAACAGAGCATGTAGAAGTTGAGACTTCCGAACGTCGAAGTACCGAAGAGGACCTGGGCCTTTGATTTGAGGAGGAAACATGGCAAAAGATCTTCCATTTCGGAGAAAGACACTCCAGAAGAAAAAGGAGGGCGTTGAACAAGAACTCCCGAAGGCCGGACAACCAAAGTTCATCTAGGTCGTTCGTTCGTTGAGGAAAAGCGTCATCAGATCTTCCACTTCGGAAGATAACAACTTCGGGAAGGCATAGGCGCAACAGTTTGAAACTCTTGAAGCTTGAAGGTCTGAAGAGAACCACAGTCGTTGATATATGAGGAACACACGTCGACAGATCATCTTCTTCGGTTAAAATAAATCTGGGAGAAGGCGAAGACATTAGAATTGAAACTCCTGAAGCACGAATGGTGAAATCGATCATAGCCTTAGATTTGAGAGGAGGACACACACCGATAGATTGGGAGATCAGGGAGGGCATGTGGAAGGAGGCAGTTGACCAAGGTAGAAAGAGGACAGATTGTAGTCATTGATCAAGAGGCTTCATCGAGATTCAAAGATCAACATTCACGCTTAATTGTAGGGCCAGGAAGTGCTCAGAATTTAAAATTCTGAGAGCGGGCCGCAATTGAAACCACGGTATTGCTAAACGGATGCATGGAAGTGGCTAGTGAATTGCGGGGAGAAAAGAGGTGTGGTCTCAAACCACTTTCGGCCTCTCTGCAATCACATTTTTCTGTGAGAACATAGCCCAAGTTCATATGTGAAAGAAAGGACCTCACGAGGGGAGCTAGTGTATGTTAATTAATTTCTTTGAAGAGGCCAGGAAAGAGCCTGTGGGTTTGACATAACCTGCATGAAAAAGGAAAGGGGACATGTGTAGATTGATTAGGGTCTAATAAATGCCCGAAGAGTCGATCTGACTCCTTGATTTGAATGATCCTAGACCTGGAGGTCGAGCAACCCCGAGGGGAGAAGAGGGGTCTGCATCAATATATCTTCACAATCATGGAAATTGATGATTGGAAAATAGGATCATTTTCCCCATCCATTAGTTTTTTATTAAATATGTTGTAAAACTTGCATCTCAAAACATGGGTTTTGTATGATGGGTGTCAATTTGGGTTTCTGATGATTTAAATATTTTATTTTTAGGAACAACAATACAAAAAATTGTTGGGTTTTTATATTCTTTGCAGTGAAAGTATAGTTGAGGTGAATTGACTAACATTCGAAGTCGAGGTGGATCGACAACAAGTTGAATTTGAGGTAGATAGACAAGAACTTGAAGGTCCAGGAAGTCAATCGGGTAAATTCGAAGTCGAAGATATTAACGACAAGTCAACCAAAAATAAGTCAAAGTGTGGTCATGAGACGTCCGACTAGAGACCGATTGAAGGTCAACCGGTAGTTGACTAGTAAACCCGACTTGGAGTCGACTGTAACAGAATCACAATATTTGGGGGATTTGTAGCCAATGATATGCATGGATCTGTAACCATTTTTGGGCACCAATCTTTAGGGTTTTCCTGTTGTAAACCTATAATGAAGAATTTTGTAAGGCCATAAAGGCTATTGTTTTTAGGTTATCATGAATGCACTTTTGCAGGTTAATGCATGTGTAAATGTAGGTTGTTGGTAATGCATATGTAAGTTGAATTGGCTACAGGGTTGTTCTTTCCTGTGAAAGAGGGTATGATGTCGATTGTGTCTTAGGTGTGGACCAAGGTTAGAAATGTAACCTTTTATTATGAATGAATAAGACAACAAGAGAGAATAACGCTCAAAGGAATGTTGGTTTTTTCGGTTAAGGGTTTCCAGGGTAAAATCTCAGTGTACTGTGTGATTGCTTTTGTGATTTGTTTTCTTGCTTAAATTCTTCTTCTCTTCTTCTAGGATTAGTGTGGAAGTGATCTACATTTACTAACATGTGGTATCAGAGCTTAGGTCTTCCCTGAAAAGTGAGTTATCAGAGCGGTGTAATGATTTGGCAAGGATAAAAGGTATTGATTTGCCAATATTGAATCTAAGAACTAAACCATAGGTATAATACCAATCGTAATTCATAAATTGTTTTAAAGATCATAGTAAAGAATGGAGACCAGTTCTAGAATAGAGATAAAAATATCCATTGACCAGAATTTTGATCTTTGGAAGCTTAAAATGGAATATCTTTTTTTGGATCGAGAATAATGGACAGTGGTATGTCCAGGTACCTAGCTGACAAACATGTCGATGGAAGAATGGGAGAAACTCAAAAGAAAATAAAGAAGTATGATATGGATTTGTTTTGTAGATTTGGTGTTGATGAATGTATCGGGTGAATATTCGGCCAAGAAACCATGGGACAATCTAGGAAGCTTATACCAGTCGAAATCTCTGGTAAATAAGTTGTTTTTCAAAAAGACACTGTATCTTTTGAGGATGAGTGATGGAAGCTCAATGAATGAGAATTTAAAAGTGTTTAACACCGTGTTAAGTGAGTTATCATCTGTGGATATAAAGATCATCGATGAGGAGAAATGTATTAGCCTATTATGTTATTTTCCATACTCTTGGGATAGCTTAGTCGTGGCTATTGGGAGTAATACAACAACACTAGAACTAGAGGATGTGGTTTCTTCTCTGTTTTTGGAAGAAATGAGAAGAAAGAACATGGAAGGATCGAACAAATATGCTCTGGTAGTGAGAGGTCGACGAGTAAACAGAGATAAAGGTATATTCTCCGATAGAAATTTCAAGTTGAAGGGTAGATCTAAATCCTCGGTTCAGTAGATGCAAAGATGATGGAAATGAGGAAAAGTTGGGAATTAGAAAAATGATTGTAAGTTGAAGGAAACATAAGTCAGTGTTGGATCCAACAAGAAGCATTCGAATGAGAGAAATACGACCTCAAAAAATCGACGTTATGTGCACCTGGTGTCGACGAGTACATAGTCAGATCAAGATTTTTGGTTGATAGAATCAAGAGAATCCTATCATATGACACCACATAAAGAATTTTTATGTGAATATGAACAATATGATGGGTGTGTTGTGTTCTTGGGGGACGACTTGACAACCAAAATTGTTAGACGAGGAAGAGTCTGACTCACATTCCAAGATGGGAGGAAAAGAACCCTTCCATGTGTGTTACACATTCTGGGTTTGGAAAGAATCCTGATATCTGTCAGCAAGATGAGTGATGTAGGCGTGCATACTCTGTTTCAGAAGGATTCGTTTAAGATTGTCAAAGGTGTGATGGTCTTAATGAGAGGAGTTCGGATTGGTACCCTGTACAAGTTATTAGGGAATGTCAACTCGATTGGATGCAACAACATTGCTTCTCCTAAAATCAACTCAATTTTGACTCAACCTTAATCGATGTCGACACAACTCGACTTGACTCGAGCCAAGTCGGTTCAAACCGACAAGACATGATGAACTCGACCCGACCAGGTTATGGCATGAGAGGATGGGACACATTGGAGAAAAAATACTTCAAGCTATGAAAAGAAAAGGTATCGTCGAAGGTTTTCCTGAATGTGTTTTAGAAGTCGACTTTTGTGAACATTGCATATATGGGAAAAAAAAATGGGTGAGGTTCTCATTTGGAGAGACAAGGGAAAATGTGATTCTAGAACTAGTGCATAGTGATGTGTTTGGCCCGGTTACAATGCCTTCACTTGGTGAATCCCTATATTATGTCTCCTTCATAGATGATTTTTCTAGGAATACATGGATATAATTCTTGAGGAAGAAATCATAGGTTTTTGATAAATTCAAGGAGTTTAAAGCTCTTGTGGAAAACCAGACAGAGAAGACGATTAAAGTGTTGAGGATTGACAATGGTGGTGAATTATGGGGAAATGAATTTTATTAGTTCTGTAAGGAGTGTGGAATAGCACGCCAAAATACCACACTATGTACCCCACAACAAAATGGAGTTGCCGAGAGAATGGACAGAATGTTCATGGATAAGGCAAGGAACATGCTTAGTGGTGTTGGGCTTGCACAAGAATTCTGGGCGAAGGCAATCGAGACATCAATATATCTGGTGAATATGTGTCCCTCGGAGGCGCTAGTTGACATGAATCCAAATGAGGTATGGTCTGGTAAGAATCCTTCGGTGGCACATCTCAAAGTATTTGGTTGTGATTCATTTGTTCATGTTCCCAAGGAAAGGAGGAGCAAGTTGGATAGGAAAGAAATCAAATGTATTTTCATCGGATACAAAGAAGGGATGAAAGGATATGATATTTGGGATACTGCATCAAGGATAACAATGTATAGTTGAGGAAGTTTTTCAGACTGAGAATAATCCCGATATGATGTGGTTTGAACTGAGGAATGAAGAATATGATACAGATGAGTTGACTAAGTTTGAGGAATATGTGGAACAATTTACTCTGGTGATAAGGAGGTCAGAAAGAATAAGAAAACCAGTTGAAAGGTACAATCCACCCAACTTGCATTCCTCATTTGTGTTAACATCCATCAACGATGAGCCCAAGTCGGTTGGGGAGGAAGTCAGCCCAACATAGGGTAAAATTTGGAAAGACACCATGGTAGAAGAGATGGAATATTTGTACAATAATGAGACATGGGATTTAGTCAAGTTACCTAGTGTAAGGAAGCCCATCGGTAGAAAGTGGGTATTCAAGAAGAAGATGGATTTTACAGGACAAGTTGAGAAGTTGAAAGCTCGACTTGTGGCGAAAGAATATTCCCAAGTCAAGGGAGTCGACTTCGGTGAAATTTTTTCCCCCATTGAAAAATTAACTTCCATTAGCGTACTAATGTCTTTGGCTGCATCATTCGATCTAAATATATAAAAGATCGATGTGAAGACAATGTTCCTACATGGGGACCTGGAAGAAGAAATATACAGGAAATAGCCTAAAGTATTTGTAGTAAAAGGAAAGCAAGAGTTGGTGTGCAAACTCAGAAGATCCCTTTATGGTCTAAAGAAATCGCTAAGGATATGGTACCAGAATTTTGATACTTATATCCTTTGTTTGGGATTTCTGAGAAGCAAATCTAATCACTGCATATATTCCAAGGAAGAAGGTGGGAGTTTCATATATGTAGCTTTGCATTTCAATGACATGTTTTTGATTGGAAAAAACATGGACACAATAAAGGAGGTGAAGAAGAAACTATCTTCCAAGTTTGACATGAAGGATCTCAATGCAACTAACTTCATTTTGGGACTGGATATTAAGAGAGATCGAGATGTTAGAATGACCTGGTTGAATCAGAAGAAGTATATTGAATTTTTTTTCAAATGAGTCAACATGCAGGATTGCAAACCGATGAAGGTGCCAATTCCAATGGAAGCAAGGCTTATTGTTGAACAATTTCCAAAGACATAAGAAGAGATAGAGTACATGGCACATGTTCCCTATGATAGTGTTGTTGGTATTCTAATGTATGTGATGGTATTCATTCAACCATACATTTCCTATGCAGTGGGTGTGTTGAGAAGGTACATGTCGACACCTGAAAAGGAGCACTAGACAACTATCAAGAGAGTATTCAGGTATTTGTGTGAAACAAAGAACTATGCTATATGCTAACAAGGAAAACCTAGAGGTGACAATGGTAAATTAGATGTACATGGCTTTGTCGATGCTGATTGGGATGGATATATGGATTGATGGAGGTTGACCAATAGATATGTCTTCAATATGTTTGGTGGAGAAATAAGTTGGATGAGTAAGCGATAGGAAATCGTAGACCTGTCGAAAACTAAAGTTGAATACATGGTGGCCACTCATGGAAGAAAAGAAGTGGTATGGTTTTTTTTTCAGGAATCGCGTTTGAAAAGAGTGCATTGAAGGTAAGTTGCGACAATCAAAGGGCAATATTTTTGGAAAAGAGACCTACTTATCATTCAAAGACTAAGCACATTGATGTACAATACCATTTCATAAGAGACATTGTGGAAAGTAACAAGATGCTACTGGAGAAAGTAGACACGTTGGAAAACATAGCATAGTTGTTGACCAAGTTTGTGAGTGCTGTGAAGTTCTCTTGGTGTGCATTTGCAGCCAATGATATGCATGGATCTGTAACCATTTTTGGACACCAATATTTAGGTTTTTTCTTATTGTAAAACCTATAAAGAGCTGTGTTGTAAGGTCATAAAGGCCATTGTTGTTAGGTGATCATAGAATGCACTTTTGTAGGTTAATTCATGTGTAACTATAGGTTGATGGTAATGCATATGTAATCTGAATTGGCTACATGGTTGTTCTTTCTTGTGCAAGAGGGTATGATGTCGATTGTGTCTTAGGTGTGGAACAAGGTTATACATGTAACATTTTATTATGAATTAATAAGAGAACAAGAGAGAAGAACACTCAAAGGAATGTTGGTTTTCCTGGTTAAGGGTTTCCAGAGTAAAATCTCGGTGTCCAGTGTGATTGCTTATGTCATTTGTTTTCTTGATTAAATTCTTCTTCTCTTTTGCTAGGATTAGTGTGGAAGTGTTATGCATTTCCTGACACAAGCAAATCTTCCATGTCAAAAAAAAAGAAATGTAAAATTTCGAAGGGCTAATCCTTGTGGTTATTCCTCTTGTTCTTCTCATTTTTCTGGTCATCATAGCTTTTTCATATTGTACATGGGTTTCCAGAAGAGAGTGAATTTGATTGGGTAGTAGATGTTTGAATAAATTCTTATTCGATCATCTTATTAATTTAAAATATGAATCTAATCTATTTACATAACCGAAGTGTTTTATAGTGGTTTTCAATACAACCCTTAAAATATGAAAAATCTATTGAGAAGGGAATGTCTTTTACATTTTAACATAATCATCATTAACAAGAAATGAGGAAGAAAAAAAGTTATAGAGACACTTCTCATTTAAGTGTCCTAAAGCCAAACTACATTTTGTTCTTGTCTAGCATCCAATAATGGAATGTCACTCAATCATTTTTAAATTGTTTGATCTTTTTCAAAATTGACAATTTTAAAGGTTATGCATAATATTGTATAGTATAGTTTGTTATGCTTACAAACTTAAAACAACTACAGATGTTTATGGTAAATTTTAAAATTTTAGAAATGTTCTTTAACCCTCTCGAGAACATGTCCCCATCCCCTCTCACCCTTCCCCTTCCAAAACCAATGCAACATAAATATATAGTATATGCATTACCATCCTATGAACCCACTTTAACTATGAGTGGATGTCCAAGTTAAATTTGTTAACCTTTATTGTTGTCCAAATTAAATTAATGTATTCCATTGCTAAGTTGAAGTTTATTAAGACATCATGAATTTGTTTCATAATATTTATTTATGATCATCACACTCTTAAGATATTAATTTAATTTGCACTGTAGAGATGTGCTCATATCTGGTTTTGTTTTTAACCGGTTAATGTTTTAATTACTTAGTCTGCCAAGGATTTCAAGGCGCATTTTCAATAAACTCAATGCTTAGGGGAAGTGGGGAATAGAGTATGGATAGAAATGAAGTTATTTACAAATAAATATCTTATGATAACGTCGAAATAATATGCAAGTGGACATTAACATCTAAATCTTGACCACACAAGTATAATTGAACTTTTTTCGATCGAACTTTGAAAGCTTCCACCAAAATCTAACACAAATGTTAAGACTCTTAATTCATGCTCATTTGAAAAGAAAATAGATGTATAATAATAAATAAATCATAGGAATTATATTAGATATTCTCAAGTAAAGAGTTAAAACATGTGTATTAAAGTCTAAAGATAACAAAAATGAGTGGAGCTTTGAGACACAACGCCTTTTCTAAAAGAACAAGTGAGATAGCACGTAGTGGCTAGTCGCTGCCATTGCTTATGGAGTCGAGAAATATGGTATGAAATGTCATAACTTTTAATATCCTTTCTTAGGGTTTGCCAATTTTATGTTAAGGTGATTATTATTAAGTTTACTTATGGATAATCATTTCACTTTTTAATATTCTTGAAGCGGATTAATGAAAGGCTTTCCTCAGAACGTAAATGTTCTTCTGCTACTGCTAACACTGCATGAAGTTTTGCAGATAAATGGATTCGTTCCAATCTCCTTCGCATTCCTTCCATTGACATTTATATGATGAGCAACATCACCGACTAATTGTGAGCACTCGTCGGGAGGGCGAAGAAGAAGATGCAGCAACAGAGTAGAGGAGGAGAGAAAATAAGTGACTAATCTTCCAAGTTCCATTTATTTGTTTATTGTTGACTATAATTAGTGTAGATTTAATTTTAACTCCTTTCTCCCCAAACTATGTCACCTTTTGGATAAATAAGCCCGTAGTTGTTGCTGCTGCACATGGATGGATCAGGGAGGGGTATGTCGAGACCAGAAAGAAATAGGTGTGGTAAGTGACACTATCATAATATCATTAATATAGTTATTATGTTTCATTACAACTAGTTTAGATTTGATGTTTAATTTATGTGGCATTATTTTATTTTATTGTTGATTAAATTAGTTTGAATTTAATTTTAACCTATATACTTCCATGAAACATATTTAATTGGCACTCACTAACATCCCATGTAGAAATGACATTGAATAAACCCCACGTGGCACACTTTCTCCTAGAAACAACTTGGAATAATGCCCACCTTGCAAGAAACGTTGTTAGTAGACAAGCTCTTCTCCAATGCATTGGCCACTATGACGTGGAGTTTAACAACTATAGTTATGAGGCTGGCAGGAACAACCAAAATAGTACTCCATTCTCTGTTTGCATAATGCATTTGGTTGTGTTTGTGGTTGCATTTTTTCTAGTTTTTATGAGACAATGTGGAATTGAGGTGAATCATGATGTGCTAGGTCTCTTGGTTTTCAAGGTAAACTTACATGACCCAAAATCATCACTTGCTTCTTGGAACCAAGACGACGACAGACCATGTTTGTGTTGTGTTTGTGGACAGGTGTAATGGCGAACAACTTTGAGGGCATTGGAAAGACTTGTTCATGGTGCTGTAAACATGGTTCATTTCAGTGACTCTTCTTTCCTAATGAATTCCTATTTCGTATCTGATAATATTACTTGTGTGATAAAAATCACTCGTTTCAATACGGTAGGAAGGAGATTCGGCCACATTCTGTCGGGTAGTGGATGGAAGATCAATTTGACTGAAGGAAGACCTTGAGGACTTGACAAAATGACCATCGTTCTAGGGATTTCAATATATGTTCATCCTGAGCTGCAATATATGTTCATATTGAGCCGTTGTTCCAGTTTCACTGCATTGAACTTCTTTGTAAATTGTGCTTGTGGGTATTGGAGGTATGATTAGTCTTCAATAGAGTCACAGGAGGGAGATATTTCACATTTTCAGTTGTCAAGGGACGGTGTGGTAGGGATTAATATCGGCTAGCCACTTTGCATTCTTCTTTGTTCAAAACAATGCAGGTAGTCACCAATTCTGGACATGGGAAGGTGTTATGCACCAATACTACCAACTTTTCTAGCCCTTTGCCAACTGATTTAGGGGACTTTTCTCTTTTGAAGAATTTGGATTTCAGCCACAATGAGCTTTCGTTCTTACAGGGTTGAACTTTGAGCTTTCGTTCTTACAGGGTTGAATTTTGTTTTAACATTTTTTTTCTCTGATATAATTTTAAGGTTTAGCTCACTTTGATTAACAACAACTACAACCTAACTCAACCTTAGCGATTTGTAGACCATATTATTTAATGTTATTATGTAATTAAAGCTAAAATAACATTGTTGGAGAAACTGGGTAGATTAGGGCGTTGGAGGTTCTCTTACTAACTAGATCATTACAACATTCAAATGACATTAGAATCTTCAGGAAAATGCACTTACCAAAGAAATAAAGCCAACAAAATACATTACTCTAAAATCTGTAGATGTGTAAAATGGTACTCAGAAATTAAAATCCTCTACCCATATAAAATATCCATAAATCCATATTAAAAATGAGTGAAAGCTATAAATCTTTTAATAATTAAAAGATTATATGTGAAAACTCATGATCCCAGCCTACAAATTGGAAGAGAGTCACAAGAAAACAATGCCCGATAGTAGACTAAAACATAGTAAGTTCCTTAATATTGACATTATCCATGTCAATATATACTTTTAAAAGAACACAAAATTATTTCCTTCAACTCTGGTATTTGGAAGCTCGAAGAAGAAAAAAAGGGGTTAATTTATATCCGTTTTGAGTGACATTCCTCGGTGTTGTGCTAGGGGAGTTTTTGGAAATCACACCATTTTTTTGTGTCCTTCTTTGTCTTCTCATGACCTTTATTTTCCTGTGGCTTGGACTGATTTTCAGGAGATTGTTTATTAGGGTCATCTTTATCATACTTTGGTTGTTTCATATTTGCAAACCCAAACTCCTATTTGTTATGGTGCTTAAAATTCTACTCAATTTTAACAGCATATCGGTAAGCAGAACCAAGTGATGATATGTCTAGAAAATCCATTTCAGTTTGGATGTATCTATGTAGAGCCCCACGGTATTTTAGAACCAAATGTCACTCGGAGTCTTTGATACCCAGCTTCGTGCGCAAGGTATGGAAGGTATTGGTGAACTCTGACACTTCTTGTCCCCTCTCTTATCGTAGTGTGGCCCATCTCATGTACTGGTCCTCATAGTTTCCAACAGGTTAATACTATTTCTTTACCGCATCCACAAAAAATTCCCAAGTGGGCTCGACCCCATATATTCCAGACTCCTCTATGGAACTTTGTTCCCAGTAAGTTTCCCACCAATGTTTGACATGGGGGAGATATTTAAAGAGTGCAAAGGTGACATTTTCCCTATCGGAAAAATTATGAACAGAGAAATAACCTTCTAACAGATTTAACCATTTGTCTAGGGCATTCGCATCTATCTGACCTTCAAATACGAGAATATAAAATTTTACCTATACCTTGAAAGGAGAGGTGCTTCCAAAGTGGTTGTTTGATGGATATGCGCATGTTTATATCAGAAGGCATTGAAGGATGTGGGAAAACGTCTCCATCATTTTGTCTCTCTATTGAGTGAGAGCTTGCTTAAGCAACGGATTTATAGAATCGTCTGCTCCATCATTTTTATTTTCTTCTGCCATGGATGATTTATTGGGTGTGAAAGAGAGATTCTCTTCAAGAGATACAAGCTAGAGACCCAACTTATTATACTCGGACCTCATCGGAGACATGCACTGAAAACAATGATCAAGAGCAGCGTGATCTGATACCACTGATCCAAATTATTTTCGACATGAAATAAGAGCGGAGATATAATAAAGATATGCACAGAGATATCGCGGATATCCAATAATATAACATAAATGTATCAGAGATGCAACAATAAACAGGGATATACAGTAATACATGATTTCGATTAATGAAATAAATGTACATAGACTGTAAAAACACAAAGTGAAAGAATCGCTAGAATGGTGGTAGCTTATCTCCGAGAAGAGATGTGATGGCTATTCACATTCACAAGGGGATGATTACAATGAGTCTCTAAAGGCCTTTTTGCAATAAAAAATAATGTCAAAAACCCTTAACATCCAAAAACCTAACCCTAGGATATGAAGCGCCAAAAGTCATGTGGGCCCCTTTTGGGTAAGTCAATACATCAACTTCCTAGGGTCGTAACTTTTCCATACAATCTTCATTTTAGGTGCACGATATCCTGTTGGAAGGGTATCATCGAGGAGATTCATTTTGTGGGCTCAATCATTCCTTTGACTATCATTGATAAGATCGATCCCAAAAAACCATAATTTAGGTCCTGAAAGTGGCCCCAAAAGTTAAGACTTCTAAAAACAGTAAATTGCCAAAATTGCCAGAAAATTGTTGTGAGGGAGTTGGAAAAGGTGGGTGGCCACCAATAACCACCTAGATCAAGAAAATGCATCAAATGTAGTGTGATATTGTAGGGTAACCATGCATGTAAAGGCATTGAAGACAACATAATGCATCGACTCCAATGTGAGCCTTTGAGCCTGCAGGGTAACTGATGGTATAATTTAGTTTGAATAATTTTTTAAATGAATTATAAAATTTGAAAAATAGGAAAATAATATTTCCCTTCACTAGGACTAATTAGTTCCATCAATATGGTATGGGTGAATCACAAAATGCCAATAACATTGTTTGAAATTCAAAAAAATGATTTTTAATTTTAATAAAAATGGATTAATAAAAAATGGGGCAATATTGACAAGGTGTGTAAAAGATTACCAAAACATGCCTATTAATATTTGAGAACGCACAAACTAATAAGGAATCAACTATAGTTGACTTCATACCAAAATTTATAGTCACTTGATGGGGCATGGAATAATAAGAACAACATTAGATGATATCCTTTGTTGAGCAAAGATGGTTTAATAATCCAAGGGTTCCTTAAGTTAAATTTATCATATTTAAATTCATTTTAATTTCAAATTATTACACATTAACATGAATAGCTAATTTGAGTTATCAAATTTAAATTTATTTAAATTTTGAATTATTACACATTAACATGAATAGCTAATTTGATCTATATATCTTAAAGATATTACATAATTTAATTGTTAGCAATTATCTAAAAAGATTCAAGGGCATGTCATGACTTGTGAGTGGCAATGCAAACATGGAAAAACAATAATCTGTTAACTTTGAAGGATTATTCAAACTACTTTTACAATGAATTTGAATATGGTGTAAAAATATGAAATGTAGAAAATTGAATTAGCTTTACAAATATGTAGCTTTTATTTACAGAAATTATGAATAATTATGTGAAATTAACAATGAAATTTCCTTAAAAAAAACTATATAATTATAGATAATTCAATTCAACATACATATACGCTAGAGTTGTCATTTTCACCCAAAAATAAATAAATTAAAATAAACTTATTAAATATATTCATACATGCAGTGAAGAGAAGAGATTTGGTTAAAATGTTAAATAAAAGTCATACTTGAAGTTATTACAAAATGTTTGTAATGTGTAAGTTGATAAACTTAACCGACTTTACATGTAGTATCTATGATAGACTTATAACCAAGTTTAACCATCCCATTTTAGCAATAAAAATCAACATAAAATATATTAATTATTTAAAACCCATTTCACCAAATTTAACCATTTCTTTCTAACTAATGATATAAGTACCTCACCACATGTAAAGCAGGTTACAATTATCATTCTACACGTTACAAACATACATTTTGTGTAACTTAAAGTTTGACTTTTATTTAACTTTTTAACCAAAGCTCTTCATTCCATGTACTAATATATATATCGAGACGATATCAATAACTTGAGATGATTTAATATAATTTACTCTCCCCAAGTATAAACTTTATTGAATATGAACTATGTGTAAATGTGCATAAGACATTAATTAAGTTTTTTTTTATTGAAATATTAAATTGTTTTTTATTCCTATTATTAAATTATTATTATTGTTATTTACTTATTTATTATTAAATTATTATTACTGTTATTTACTTATTTAATAATATGGGTATTAGAATACCCTTCGTCGTGTAATTTCCAAATGTAAGACATTTATTTTGATGGTGACCTTGACAAATGGTACACTAGACATACTCATCCATAGCCTTGCCCTTTTCCATATCATGTAATTGCATGGTGAGATTCACAAGTTGAGATTTCACATGCACAAACCTCGTTGACATCTCACCACCTCCCAGTGTATACTTTGGGTGTATTGCAATATTTATGGCTTCTGATTGGGTTGTCACCTTCTGTTATGTGAGTGGGACCCGAATGTGTAGGAGGACTTCAACAATAAACCATTCTTCATGCTAGACATCCTGGATCTAGAAAGTTAGTTTTTCCAACAAAATCTTGAATCGCTAGTCATAGTCTCACACTTTCTCTCCAACATTTTTTTTGATCTCTTTGATCATTGTTATACATTGTGATTCTAACTTGTCTTTTAGAATTATCTCAGTAATTCTATTAAGATACACCACATTAAAATGATAGGAAGTCAATTAATACAGTTCACTTCGAAGGGGAAACCTCCTTTTACAATATATCCAATTGATAAGTGATCCAGGTGGATATCGATGGCCACCCATCTTTTCCAACTGGCTCAAAACAGTTTTCTGACAATTTTGGCAATTTACTATTTTTAGCAATTTTAACTTCTGGGGCCATTTTGAGGGCCTACATGAAGGTTTTTCAGGATAGAGCTTCTCAGTGATAGTTGAAGGCATGATTGAGCCCCTAAAATGAATCTCATCGACGATACCTTTCCAACAGGATACCATACGCCTAAAAAGGAGATCGTATGCAAAAGTTATCAATTGATCCACGTGGATATCGATGGCCACCCACCTTTTTAAACTAGCTCAAAATAGTTTTCTGGCAATTTTTTCAATTTACTATTTTGAGTAGTTTTAACTTCCAGGGACATTTTGAGGGCGTAAATGAAGGTTTTTTAGGATCAAGATTCTCAAAGATAGTCAAATGCATGATTGATCCCCCAAAATGAATCTCCCCAATGATACATTTCCAACGGGCTATCATAAGCCTAAAACGAAGATCATATGCAAAAGTTACACCTCGAGAATTTGATGTACTAACTTACCCAGACAAGGCCCACGTGACTTTTGGCGCTTCATCTCCTAGGGTTAGGTTTTTGGATGTTTAGGGTTTTCGGAATTCCTGTTTATTGTAAAAAGGCCTTCAGAGCCTCATTGTAATCATCTTCTTGTGAATGAGTGCAACCATCACACCTCTTCTCAGAGATAAGTCGCCACCATTCCAGCAGGCTTGTTTCTGTTGCATTTTATAGTTTCACTTTATTTCCTTATTGAATAGAAAACCCATTTTATTGTATCTCTGTTATTTTGTGTTAAGCACCTGTTAATAATTTGTAGTCATTTCATTTTGCTCATAAAATCCGGATTAGTGGTATCAGAGCGGTCTGCTCCTTTTCATCTGAATGCATGTCCCCAATGAGGTCAGAGTACAAAGAGTTGAGTCTCGAGCTTGTTTCTCTTGAGGACAAAAACTCTCACATGCCCAAGCGACCTCTCATGGCAGGAGAAAAGAAAGATGACAGGACATGAGATCCTTTCAAATTGTTGATTGAGGAAGCCCTCATGCAACAAAGGAATGAGATGATGGATAGTTTCGTGCAAATCCTTCGGTGGCTACCAAGAGGCGATGCATATTCTTCGAGTGGAGTGTTTCCCCCTTCAAGGTACAAATAAAATTCAATATTAGTATCTTTGAAGGTCATATAGACGCAAATGTTGTAGATAAGTGGTTGAATCTACTAGAAGGGTATTTTTTTGTCCATAACTTTTTGAGTAGAGAAAATATTACTTTTGTGCTCCTCAAAGTCGTTCCCATGTCAAATATTGGTGGAAAAATTTCTATGAGAAAAAAGAAACAGAGGAACCCTCGTTATTTACATTCACGACCACCTGGGAATATTTCAGGAATGCTATTAAGGAACAATACTACACTGTTAGAAGTTATGACGACTTGTATACCAAATGGACCACACTGTGAAAGAAAGAGACCAAGCAGTGTCAGATTTCACAAATATCTTCCATACCTTACACACCAAGCTAGGTATCAAATATTTGCTGCGACATCTGGTGATCAAGTATCATGACGTTTTGCATAGATGCATCCAGACCGAAATGGAATTTCTGGACATCTCCACCTTGGGCGTGACTTACCGATATGCGGTCGAAATCGAGTAGAAACTCAAACAAAAGATGCAGCAATTTGGGCCTAGGAACCCCTCACAACAAAAACCAGGAAAGGGCGGCCCCAACCCACAAAACAAAGGACAGAGAAAATATGGACAGTATCAAGACAACCAATCCAAGCCGCAAACAAAGAAGGACACCGGAAAGACAAAGAAAGATACCGGGAAGTGGTGTGACTTCCATAAGAGCCCATGGCATAACGCTCTTGACTGCCGCTCAAAGTAGTTTCTAGTGGCCAAAGTGGAAGCCTCTAAATCATATGCGGGTTCTGACTTTGAGCTAGAACCGGAAAGGGGAAAACATATCATTGATGCAGAACCTAGTGCCACCGCTTCTACCACCAAGCTCTAGCCTGGTGAACTGGACAAGCCAGAAGAAGGAGAATGCCTCTTTCATTCACAGATGTGGGTAAAAGCCACCCCATTGTAGTTCATCGTTGATAGAGGTAGCCAAAATAACCTCATCTCAGCAGAGGTCGTCAAGTGGTTGGCCCTACTAACAACGTCACACCCACAACCCTACACCATTGGATGGCTACGCCAAGGAAGCGATCTCTGCGTCATCCAACAGTGCCAACTGTCGTACAACATCAAGCACTTCAAAGATGAGGTATTGCGTGATGTTTCTCCTCTCGAATTTTGTGATGTTCTTTTGGGCCAACCTTATTTATGAAAACATCATGCTGTATATGATTCTAGGCCTCGTAGTGTTATTATTACTTTGAGAAAGAAATTGTACAGGATACCCAAGGCAGTCCCACCTAGTGTTATTTCCTTGATATTTGCTAAGCAATGCAAGAAGGTCATCTCTAAGAGGGGGAAGGTTGTGTTCTTCATGATTTTCTCTCAGAATAAGAAAAATATCACAACCACATCCAGGGTCTCTACAACCGACCTCTCCACACAGCAAAAGCAAGTAGATAAGGTCGTGGAAGAATACTTTGATATCTTCTCCTCACCTACCGAGGTACCTCTGCATTTCTAGGTCAAGCACCCCATCGATCTAACCCCTGGCGCACTGCCTCCCAATGGGCCAGTCTATCATCGCTCTCTGTTAGAGAATGAGGATATCAAGCAACAAATCTAAGAACTCCTCCACAAGGGGCACATCCGTCCCAACTCATCACCTTGCGGGAGCCCAATTGTGTTGGTATAGAAGAAATATGGAACCTGGCGACTCTGCATTGATTACCGTGGTCTAAATAAAATCACAGTCATAAACCGATACCCGATTCCCCGAATTAACGACCTCCTTGATCAACTCACGGGGGACAAATACTTCAGTAAGATTGATCTAAAGTTTGGCTATCACCAGGTCCTGATAGAACAAACATATGTATGGAAAACCACCTTCAATTCAAAGGAAGGCCTTTTTGAATGGTTGTTCATGCCCTTTGGTTTGACAAATGCTCTAGCCACTTTCATGAGGATGATGGATGATATCCTCCAACCATTCACCAATACTTTCGTAGTGGTGTATCTGGATGACATTCTCATTTACAACAAGACTTTAGTCGAACACTTGCAGCATATTCAATAGGTTCTGCACACCCTGCGACAATACAAGCTATATGCCAACTTGGAAAAATGCTCTTTCGGCATGGACAATGTCCATTACCTGGGCTACATCATTGATCAGCATGGCGTACGTGTGGATCTAGTCAAGATCCAAGTCATCTGTGACTGGCCAGCCCCAACCATAGTCACTGAGCTTCAGAGCTTCTTGGGCCTTGCCAATTTCTACCGCAGGTTCGTGTTGGGATTATCCCATATTGCATGGCCCCTCAGCCAAATAACTATGGGTGGTGGTAAGGTGAAATTTGCATGGGGCCAGTTCCAAAAACAAGCGTTCGATGATTTGAAGCAATGCTTATGCTCATCCCCAGTACTTTCACTACCATACATGCAACAACCCTTTCAGATCGAGGCAGATGCTTTAGACTATGCGGTGGGCATTGGTCTCACTTAGCATGACCACCCTGTGGCCTATCATAGTGAGACACTATTAGATGTTGTCTATAAGTACCCTACTTACAACAAATAAATGTACTCCATTATTTAATTCTATCGCCAGTGGAGACATTACATGCTTGGGAAGGAGACAGTCATCCACATTGATCATAAGCCACTCCAGTTCATGCAGACACAATGAAAATTGCAGAATGATCACCATCAAAATTGGTCCACATACTTGCAACAATTCCACTGCAACATCAGGTATAAAACAAGAAGCACCAATTGCATCGCTGATTTCCTCAACAGACTGCCAGTTGCGACACTCACCATGGTGCTAGACTCCTGTATCCATGAGACCTCTGCATGGCCCCAACTCTATGAGACAGACCCAGACTTCACCACCACCTACCAAATGTTGGGTGCAAATACAATTGTCGATAATTTCCATATTCAAGATAATTTCCATCAAGTGAGCGAGCGAAATTGATCTGGGAAGCCCACTACAATCAGGTGGTAGGACACTTCAACATCGAAAATATAGTGGTGATTCTACAGAAACATTTCTACTGGCCAAAACTTTGACAGGAGGACATCAAGTATATCAGGTCCTGCACTGCCTGTGTTATTGCCAAACCGACCACTAAGAAACATGGATTGTACACCCCTCTTCCTACTCCTAACAGGCCCTATGAATCCATATCAATGGACTACATGACAGGCCTCATGTCCACCCAATGGGGAAATGACTGTGTTTTTGTGGTTGTTGAAGCTTTTCTAAGATGGCAATTATGGTTGCCTACAAGAAGAACATCACAATAGAGGCCACTGCCAATATTTTCTTTGAACGAGTCTGGGTATATTTTGGAATCTCACAAACCATTATCTCATATCGGGACATTCGATTTCTCAACACATTCTGGTCGAGCCTCTGGTCACTACTAGACACCAAGCTCACCAAATCCATGGCCTTCCACCCCCAGCCAGATCGCCAAACTGAGGTCGTAAATCGAATGATTGTACATATCCTTTGTATGTATAATTCAAAGCACCCTCACACATGGTATGAGAGTCTTCCCTATGTCCAACATAGAGACAACCGAGCCCTACATAGCTCAACCGACCACAACCCCTTTCAGGTGGGATTGGGATTCCAACCATTGGGTTCCATAGATGTTTCACTTCCCCTTGTGATCACCTTGACCAACTCATTTCCTGCTCCAACTGAAGTCGAAAACGCCACCTGGTTCATTGAGTGTATCCATCACATCCTCTAACAGGTTCAGGATATCCTACAGAAGTCCAATGACAAGTACAAGAAGCGCCATGATCAACATTGGGTGCCACATAAGTTTCAGGTGGGTGACAAAGTTTGGTTGCACTTGCAGAAAGAACGCCTTACAGGACCCCATAGGAATATTTTCCCACTCCATTATGGGTCATACACCATCGCCAAGGCCATGGGGGATAATTCTTTTGAGCTCAACATTCCTCCTTTCCTTGGCCTGCACCCAGTGTTCAATGTGGATCTCCTTCGCCCTTATTTCCCACAATTATTGGACACCTTAGATGTAGAAAAATAACTGGCACCAAGAGAGCTCAACCCCAACTGCATACAAAATGCATCCAGTGATTAGATTATGGACACACAGATCAAGGTCACTCAACATCAAAGGATCCAACTTTATCAAGTCGTCAAAGCAGGGCAGCTCCTGCACCAAGGCAAGTGGCTCACCCAGGGCCAAATTCAGTAGAAATTTCCTCATCTGATGGGGGAACTCAATACAATGGAAACCATTTCTTCCTAAGGATGGAGGATTGATCCAGGTGGATATCGATGGCCACCCACCTTTTCCAACTGGCTCAAAACAGTTTTCTGGCAATTTTGGCAATTTACTATTTTTACTAGTTTAAACTTCCAAGGCCATTTTGAGGGCCTAAGTGAAGGTTTTTTGGGATATAGCTTCTTAATTATAGTTGAAGACATGATTGATCCCCCAAAATAAATCTCCTCGATGATACCTTTCCAACATACTATCATATGCCTAAAACGAAGATCATATGCAAAAGTTATGAATTGATCCAGGTGGATATCAGTGACCACCCACCTTTTCCAATTGGCTCAAAACAATTTTCTAGCAATTTTGGCTATTTACTATTTTTAGCAGTTTTAACTTCTGGGGCCATTTTGAGGGCCTAAATGAAGTTTTTTCGGGATCAATCGTCTCAATGATAGTCAAAGGCATGATTGATCCCCTAAAATGAGTCTCCTCGATAATACCTTTCCAACAGGCTATCATACGGCTAAAACAGAGATCATGTGCAAAAGTTACGACCTTGAGAAGTTGATGTACTAAATTACCCAGACGGGGGCCACATGACTTTTGGCGCTTCATCTCCTAAGGTTAGGTTTTTGTATGTATAGGGTTTTGGGCATTCTTGTTTATTGTAAAAATGCCTTCAGAGCCTCATTGTAATCATTGTCTTGCGAATGAGCGTAGCCTTCACATCTTTTCTCAGAGATAAGCCGCCAGCATTCCAACAAGCTTGTTTCTACTACATTTTACAGTGTCATCTTATTTCCTTATGGAATAGAAAACCAGTTTTATTGTATCTCTATTATTTTGTGTTAAGCACCTGTTAATAATCTGTAGTCATTTCGTTCTACTCATAAAATACAGATCAACAAGACAATATGAGATGAGATAAGATGATCCTAAGACTAGGTCTCCTTAGTATATATATATAGGGGAAAAATGGTACAATTATAATGAAAGGGTGCAATGAAGGGTTATATCCTACATAAAAATATAATACTAGAAATGTAATAGTTCAATATATAGGGTTTAATAAGGCGTTTTATGCATAGTCATATATTTCTAGTGCGATTGGATTTTTAGGGTTTCATTTTGTAAGAAAGCTAAGGTTCAAAACTTGTAGTAGTTAGGAGGAGACATCCAAAAAATCTAACCATGTTAAGGGTTGGTGTGGCCCAGGCTAGGTCTGATCCTCGGGTGATTTTGACATCCTAGATGCCCCTTAGTGGCAATTTCGTAGACCATAGGCTAGTCCCACAAGAAATAGACTTGTTAGCAAACAAAAAAAGGCGCGAGTTATGCATAACAACGGGCTTTTTCTCAGGAATAACATGTCCCTCCCATTCAAAAAAACAATTTCCTCAACACTTAACTAAACATGAATGTTTCTACAAGAAAAGCTCATCTTCTCATGTCACATCTTCCACTGGTAGGTCCTTCCATTTGACTAGGTACTTTATAATTTCTTGACTTAATACTTGTTTCAAGGATTTTTTCTAGTTCTAGTATGATTTCCCTTCTTCATTAATATATGGTAAAATAGGTTCAACTCGGATATTCTTGTCGATGACCTTCTTCAAGAAAGAAACATGGGAGACTAGATGTACACATGAAGATGGAGACAAATCCAATTTCTAAATCATACTTCCAATCCTTTGCAAAACCTTGTAGGGGCCATAATATTGTTTCTTTTTCAATATGATAGGTTAAGCATGTAGTTCATTTCAATTTTCATTTTTCTTAACCATAAACAAGAATGTTGCAACAACCAAGATCACAAGAAGAAACACCATGCACAAGAACACAAGAAGTATCTTGAGAAACCCTTCTCAACAAGGGAAGAAAACCAAACCAAATCCTTTTCTATATTATTCAAGAGAAGGACCTTCACCACCAAGAAATACCTAGCACACAAGAGGGTGCTCACACCCTAGAATACTAGCGCCCAAGAGAGGTGCGCAATTTTCCCAAGAGAATGTACTTGCTGAAATTTTCAAACTCACAAGAAAGATGTGTTTCCACAATGGGGATTTTACCTTTAGGGTGAAATCATGAAGGTGGGTTACACTTTTGCTTGTTTTATGAGAAAAAAAACTGTATTTCACAAGTTATTCAACTTCCGACATATAAAAGTATTTTTTTTATTTAGAATTTCACTTTACAATAAAAACAAAACTTGTGAATAATTGTGTTAGCTTTCCAATGACTATTTTTCAATTTTGTTTTTATCACAATTTGATATGTCAATTTGACAATTGTTTAACAGTATGTTTCTTAAACATGAAATGAATGATAATGAGTTACTTATTTCTACAACAATGTATATATTATTAAACTTATGTTTTGAAGAAACAAAATATACTGCAACAATCTACAGAGGCTCTATTTTATTATGACTATTATTTTGAATTTAACGGATGAATATTATAATTTCTAGAATTTTATGAATTGACCAAGCTGAAAACGTTGCAGAGTTTAAATACATGTTTTTCTACACCTTGTATCTATCTTAATTTTTATTTAAAACTAAAATTTAAATATACCCTTTTGAAAAGAACAGTTTAAGGATTATGAATATATTTTTTTCAAATTTTTTCACTATATATTTTTTGAGATACCGATATTTCATTTCACCGAATCATAATGTCTGCTGAAAATATTAT
>ML778416.1:226656-263298 GCA_009831015.1 Picea engelmannii
GAGGTCATATGGTTTTAATTCGAATATGAATCCTTTAGATAAGTGAAATAATTAGGTAAGTGAAATAAGAAATGGGCATAAAGAAACGAACGAATGGTTTACCAGGAAGAAGAAAAGTCTATTATAAGATAGGGATGGAATAATAGATCTAGATTAATTTAAAGTATGTATTATTTAACCAAAATGAAAACAACCTAATTTATGTGAACTTAACCAGATTTCATAAATTGAATTTACAATTCTTTTAAAAGTATATATATCATATATATATATATATCTTTTAAAAGTATTTAACTTATACCTAATAATTATAATTATGTATCTTAAATTATTTTTATTAAATAAAAATATTTTTATAAATTCTAAACATGCATAAAATTTAAGTGAATGGAAGTTAACATGTTTTTATACACAACAAATAACATCATATCAAAGTATTTTTATTCTTTTAAATATATTAATATCATGTATATATATCTTTTAAAAATGTTTAACTTATACCTAATAATTATGTATCTTGAAATTATTTTTATTAAATAACAACATTTTTATAAATTCTAAACATATATGAGATTTAAAACATACATAAAATTTAAATGATTGAAATTTGTCTAAACATATATAAGATTTAAAACATACATAAAATTTAAATGATTGGAAGTTAACATGTTTTTATACATAATGATTTTACAACAGTTTCCTTATAACTGTATTTTACTAGAGCAATTCCAAGCATGGCTCTTTGTTATGATCAGAAGTTAGGATGTTATTTCAGTCATAGAGTAAAACCCTTAATGAAATGTGAATATATATATATATATATATATATATATCATTATTGTTCTTAAATTTTTTTCTAATATAATATTTTATTTGAATTTTTTTTTGGAAAATACAAAACATTACTTATAAAAAAAATTAATTAAAAACAGAGATTGTGTAAATCCATTTGTATTTTTCTTTCTTCTTTACAGAAGTTTTTTTTAATAATCTTAACATAGACGTGAGTTAGTAATAGAAAAGTGATTACCTTCATTTTGTTTATATATATAATTGAAGAAAGGCCAAGACATTTTTCAGTACATGTTTCCAACTACTGTACAAATCAGATCCCTTAATAGAAAAACAATCATTCTCAAATAGACATTAAATAAGAATCTAAATTCTGAAATAACATGGGCTTTTCACAGTAATGTTAAGAAACGCTTTAAAATAAAAATAAGGTCATCAGCATGGTCATGTGATTAGCATCAAGCTTTGGGAAAATATGACCATGAAAATAGTAATTTTTGAAGTTAAATTTTGAAATTTGTTTACAAAATCTGTGAGAATTAATTATTTTTAATTAAATTGCTTAAGTATAAATGGATTATTTTTAAGTTAAATTGATTTTTAAATATATAAATGGATTTTTTGTTTTGAAATATTAGTTAAACATTCTAATTGTATAATCCCAGTAACTTAAATTTACAATTACAACACTTTGTAACCTCAAGAAAAATTAAACCAAAAAAAAACAAAAAAAATTAAACATTTAAACTATGTTAGCATATTTTTCATTAGTTCTCTGCGCTGTCGTTAGTCCTCTGCCCTCGCCCCTGGGTTGGAATATTGTTATTCTAAGTCCTGGGAGAGGGCTGTAAGGTCAGTTTTGTTAGTGAGGATCAACGAGTCTCCAAGAAACTCTCCACCCAAGGTGGAAGGGGTTCTGGTAGATATGAGCTACATCCGGTTCATTCCCATGGACCTAAACAATAATAAATATGTCAACGTTATTCCATGGATGTGATTATTTACTTCTCTAGCTTGGCTTTCACGGTCGATACTTGCAGACTTCGTGACATGTAATCTTTAATACTGAAAGGTTAAATTTGTTTGATCTTGGTGGCAGGAGTGTCTTTTTCCCGGATTTTATCTAGCAACCTGCTTTCTACTTGGCATATTGAAAAGACAGACCATCCAAAAAAATATGTTTATGATAAATATTTAATAGAACAAGAATTAAAGATAAATAAGTAGTGGGGCTGTGTTTTTTTTCTCGGATTTTATCTACTGACTTGCTTTGTACTCTGCATATTAAGAAGGAGAAAGACAGACAAATTAAAAAATAAAAACATATTCAATGGAACAAGAATTGAACTAAAGGGTAAAGAGCAAGAAGAGGAGGAGCTAGTGCTAAAATGAACTTACCTATCCCCGACGCTCTCCACGAACCCTGCGACCTCATCGGCACTCGCGACCCCTGCGACCTCCATGGTGCTCGCGACCCCTGCGACCTCTCCACGACCCCTGTGACTTCCACGGTGCTCGTGACCTCCACGAACCCTATGCTCAGCGACCTCACAGAGAACAAAGCTAAAAAAAATTGAAACCTCACAGAGCACAGAGCAACGACCTCACAGAGCACAGAGCAACGACCTCACAGAGCACAGAGCAGCAACCTCACAGAGCACAGAGCAGCGACCTCACGCCAATTTTTTTTTCCAAACATTGGAAATCCGATGTGTGGCTAATATATAAACCATCTTTCAGCCGAACAATAGTTCGGCCGAAAGATAGTTCGGCCGAACAATATTTCGGCCGAACTATTTTTCGGCCGAACAATGTTTCCGCCGAACTATCTTTCGGCCGAAAACATATTGTCGGAAAGAAAATATCCGGCCGACCATATTTCTACACGTAAATTGAGGGCACAGTTATTGTTTCGTTCGATTTGATGTTTATTTTTTCGGCCGAAAATAACATCTTTCGGCCGAAAAATATTTTTAGTTCGGCCGAAAAAATGTTTTTCGAAATTTTGGAGAACAGATTGTCACGAAAGTGTAACCCACCTTCGTGATTCTACCCTTTACTTATACTAACCTAAAGTTTTCAATAGAAGTCTTTATTGTCTCAACAGGGTAGACCTCTCTAAGTCACATTATAATTATAATTATTATTATTATATTATAATTAATATTAACCAGATTAATTATATTTTACATTTATTATTAATAACATTAAGGTGGGGCCAACCTGTACCCTTTACATAAAAATTAGGGTTACAGGCATGTCTGACTCTTGAACAATATATAGCAAAGGATCTGAACACCCACTAGTGCTCATCCACTAGGGGCACATCCATAGTTATGTCATATCTCTAGTTCACTGCATTACACAGAAGAACCAGATCTTCACACATTCACCTGTGCTCATCCACAGACACGTCCACTCTACATATCTTCTTTCCCACTGTCTCACACAGAAGAATCATATGGAGTCTTCTAGTCAAGTCTGATGCTCAGAGGAGGCTAACACATTGTCTTCATTTCTGTTCGCATGACGATGCACCCATCACTTTGGGATTTCACACGTTCACCTTGTGCTCAGCCACAGGCATGTCTAACTCAACATATCTACTTTCCCACTAGATAATCATCTAGAGTTCTTCTCAACTCTCTGAATGGAGGAGGTCATATCTACGTTCCTAGCTTTGTTTCAGGTAGGAACCATGTACCCTTCTTAGGGTATTTCTCTCAGGTTTGTAAGCTGAGAGAAAGAATAACATAGCTGCAATGATCCACATCTCAAATATTTGTAAGTTGGAGAATGTCTCACACTAATATACACATATTTGTAAGCTGGAGGCATTCTTCATCATGAAAAGTCTTACACGAATATGCTAGGAATTTTGTCTTAGCTAGAGTCATCAATGATCCCTCTCAAATAGTAAGGCATTCTTCACCAAGTTAGTTTGGTGAATATGTCTGCAATATGCTCATGTGTAGGAAGGTGCATGTGTATGATTTTCCTTTGCATCATATCTCTGATATAAGGATATTTCATCTCATTGTGTTTTGATCCACCAGGAAACATCGGGTTCTCAAATAATTTTACACACGGCTCTTGGTTATCATCACAAAATCCATCTCATGGTCAAGTAAATCTGTCAGAATCTTGTGAAGCCATATTGCTTTGCACACTCGATGCTATATACTCTGCCTCTGTGGTTCTCAAGGATACAGAGTTTTGTTTCCTGCTACATTAGGAAACCATGTAAAATTTCATGGTAGAACAACAACCGGATGTGTTCTTTCGGTCCACTGTACTTTTTGCTCAATCTGAATCGACATATCCTGCAAACTCAAGTTCACACTGGAGGCATATCTTAGGCCATATCCAATTGTGCCTTGTATATATCTCAATACATGTTTTGTTGTTGTCTAGTGAGTCTGTCTCGGTTGACTCATGTAATGACTAAATATATTCACTGCATGGCATGAATCAAGTATGGTTTTAACCAGATACATCAATGATACAATGTGGATTAGTCTCGTCTGAATCATCATCAATCTTCTCCTTTTAAATTTATCATGGTGGATTTTGTATTCTGTCATACTTGAACTTCTTTAGTATCTTTACTGTATATCTTCCTTGACTCAGGAAAATCTCATTTGTCCTTTGTCATACTTCTTGTCCCAAGAAGTAGTTCATCATACTCAGATTTATTCGTCTTGAATTTAGAAGTCAGGGATTACTTGTATTCAACAACAAGGCTTTCTGAATAAGTCATCAAAATCAGGCTGTTGTCACCAACACTATAATGATATAGGTTTGGATCAACAACATTATTGCTTAAATCCAAACTTCATCAAGAATCTATCTCTCTGATATAGTTTCTAACTCATAGATGGTCATACAGATGGAAGTGTAACAGGTTTACTGGATCAACTGTCTTATCATAGATGACTCCCTCTATTTATGAGAAACCTATGGCTATATATCTCATTTTGTATTTCTTGACACTTCCATCAGTTGCATGTTTGATCTTATAGATCCACTTGGAAGTTACCACACCCTTCCCTTCTGTTCCATGAATAATATCTTATACATCATTCTTTAAGGTATATTGGCATTCTTTTGTTATGGCATCTTTCCATACCTATTCTCCTATTTCTTCTCTAAGACAAGGAGGCTCAGCATCAATGAAGTGGCTCATGACTGAAGGATAGCTTGAAAATCTCTTTTTCTTTCTCGGGATGTGCCTTGAGAGGCTTTTATGTGTCTCTGCCTCTTGTAGAGTGAGTCTAGGTAGGTATTTTATGCCCTATTACAATATCTCTGAACATATCAACTGGAACAACGATTGCCTCCCTCTAAACTGCTAAAGGGGGAGAAGGTATTATCTTACTGTCTCTATCTAAGATTCTCTGGATCTTTGAAAGATTATTTCTTCTTCAAAGACAAAGTCTCCTCTTTTCTCAATCTGTCTCTAACTAGGGATGTCAATCTGGAATGTATTTGAATATTCATTGTATCCTTTCTTTCTAAAGGATATATATTGGACTTCTTCTCTTTGGGTATATGAAAATACATTGGGCACCAAAATAGCCTGAATTGTTCAATCTCAGGATTTATTCCGATGAAGACTTCTTCGAAAGTTATGTTTTTCAAAGTCTGGTGAAGACTCTTATTCTGAACATATAATGTGGCATGCATGCTTCTGCCCATGGAATCCTATAAAGATTCTGATCATGCATTATTTCAATGGTTGTCTCAATGATGGTTCTATTCATCCTCTTTTTCAAATAGTTTTTTACTCCCTCTGATTCAAGTGACTCGCTCTGAAGGATAAGCATCTTCCTTTGTTCTTAACCTGTCTGGAACAAGAAAACAAGAGGAACCAAAACAAGAATATCTCCTAAAGGAGAATAATGAGTACATCTCTAAAATCAAAACAATTTTAAGGATTATTGTCCCATTTCCAACACCTACTTGTAATGTAGCAAACTTTATAAATATAGGTTAGAGTAATGACAATGTCAACAATCAAACATGGAGTCTTCACTTCTAGTTTGTTCCTCGGAATGCACTGAGATCCCTCTAGATCCAAGACTTCAGCAAAAGGTTCCTTCATCCTGCAATTACCCTCATGACAATGATACAAATAATATATATACAAGTACATACCTGAGGGTGCTGATATGATTTCTCCAATGGCACATGGTTGATCTTTGTCCTCTGACATCTTCATGAAGGAGGTATGTCATAGTGACACATTTTTGTATCACCCACAATAAGTCTTCCTTTGAATTCTTTTCTTCCAGGAACTTGAATTTGCTTGATTCATCCAGCTTATCTTCCATCATATATTTTGCTCATTTTTGGATTGTTCACAAACCCTTGTCAACTTGGCTAGTAAACCTAATAGATAGGATAAGATGGCACTTTTAGGTTTATTTGGGCTTATGAATGCCAACAATAAGACTTTTTAAATATATGAGAACATTGGTGAGCTGAAGATCTCCTTCAAGGAATTGCACAAACCCTAATTCTTAAATTTCTGCAAAAATTAGCGAAACCCTAGAAACCCTAGGGCCAAAAAGTCAAAATGCTCGGAAATGCAATTTGAAGCTTGTTGGAGGTGCGTTGAAGTGGTTTGTACACTCCTATGCACTTTTTAGCCACAACATCCAAGTGACAAATGTTGAAACTCCTCAAAGAAGTAGGCCATACAAAATTTCTGGAAACCCTAGGAGGGTCGTACGATTTTGCAGAAGAGAGAGTCGCGACTTTGTAGATGCTTGTGCAACGGGTTCTTTCAATACCTATTCGATGATACCATGTTTATTTTTCAATATGATAGGTAAATCATGTATTTCATTTCAATTTTCATTTGTCTTAACCATAAACAAGAATGTTGCAGCAACCAAGATCACAACAAGAAACACCATGCACAAGAAGAAAAGAAGTATCCTTGGAAACCCTTCTCGACAAGGGAAGAAAACCCAACCAAATCCCTTGCTATATTCTTCAAGAGAAATACCTTCACCACCAATAAATACCTAGCACACAAGAGGGTCCTCAAACCCTAGAAGATTAGCACCCAAGAGAGGTCCGCAATTTTCCCAAAAGAATGTACTTGCTGAAATTTCCAAACTCACAAGAAAGATGTGTTTCCACAATGGAGATTTTTCCTTTACTTATACTAACCTAAACTTGTCAATAGAAGTGTCTATTGGATCAACAGGGCCAAGCTGTCTAAGTCACATAATAATAATAATAATAATTATATTATAATTAATATTAACTATATTAATTATCTTTTACATTTATTATTAATCACATTAAGGTGGGACTGACCTATAGCCTTTACATAACAATTAGGGTTACAGGCAGGTCTGACTCTTGAAAAATATATGGCAAAGGATCTGATACACCCACTAGTGCTCATCCACTAGGGGCACATCCATAGGGATGTCATATCTCTAGTTCACTGCATTACACAGAAGAATCATATATTCACACGTTCACCTATACTCGTCCACATGCACATCCACTCTATAGATCTTCTTTCCCACTGCCTCACACAGGAGAATTATATAGAGTCTTGTCACCAACTATGTTTCTCAGAGGAGGCTAATGCATCATCTTCATTTCTATTCACATGACGATGCACCCAACACTTTTGGATTTCACACGTTCACCTTGTTCTCAGCCACAGGCATGTCTAACTCAACCGACCGCCTTTCCCACTAGATAATCATCTGGAGTTCTTCTCAACCCTCTTAATGGAGGAGGTCATTTATACATTCCTAGCTCTATCTTAGCCAGGAACCACGTACCCTTGTTAGGGGATTTCTCTTAGGTTTGTAAGCTGAGAGAAAGGCTCACATAGTTGCAATGATCCACATCTCACAGGTTTGTAAGTTGGAGAATGCCTCACATAGCTGCAATCATCAACAAATATTTGGGTGTTAATTTATTGTTATTATTTTGTTTCTTGAGGGACATTTATTTATATAGTTGTAGCCTTAGATATACTCAATCCCCCACTTCAAATTTCATTTCACTGTGATGTTGATCTACTTATTGTTTCATCCTATTTTATGTCATTACCAAATTATCCTTCAACAGTTTGAAAACCTATTATGATTCCTACATGTTCCTTCATCATTTGAACCTTTATAGTCTCTTTCAAGAATGATATGATGGATGAAGAATGATATCCATAAAATATTAAAAATTAAAACATTTTATATGAAATATGAAGGAATGTATATGATAAAAAAATTATATTTTATATTTTGTAGAATTCTAAGAAATCAAAGCATCAATCTTGGGATGATTAGCTTTTTAGAGAAGGTGGTTTGAAAAAATATCATATCTTACACTTTTTAAGATTCGAAGAAACCAAAACATCAATCATAAAGATTGGGATGGTCGGTCGATAAAAAAATATAAAAAGTGTTTTTATGAAAGATTGAGATGTTTTTCTTTACAAAGAAGGTTAGTTAAAAACAACTACATTGGTTTATTTAGTTTCTAGTTAAAAAAAAAAATTGATTATTCAATTTCCTACCATTTTGAGATTTGGAAATTTATTTTATTTAGTTTCTCGTTTAAAAAAAATTGATTATTCAATTTCCTACAATTTTGAGATTTGGAAATAAAAAAGAAATGTACAACATTCAAACATAAACTTATTTTTAGAATGTACATTATTTAATAATAATAAATTATCCACTAAAATAAAATTTTACATTTTAAATTTCGTACTTATAAATTTTATTTTAAATTTTAAATTTCAATTTCAAAATTACAAATTTATATATAATAATTTTACAATTAAAAAGTCCAAAAAATCATTTCAATCTCGAATTTTAAATTTCAATTTCAAAATTATAAATTTATATATAATAATTATAGAACCAAAAAGTCCAAAAAAAAAATCATTTCAACCAAAATAAATGACAAATTATTTAATTTTAAATAATTTTAAATACAATTAAAAAAAAATCAATAAATCATTTGATTTTAAATAATTTCAAATACAATTACAATAAAATGTTTTATAATTTATCTATTTATTTATAAAAATAAAAATAAAAAATGCAATTTATTTATTTTTAAATAAATATGTAAAAATCGAAAGCAAATTTGATGGAGTACCATATACAGGCTGCTTATTAATGAAGTGATCCTATTTTGAGCCATTGAGATGTAGAAAGGGGTTTAATCAATAAGATAAAAAAAATGCACTAAATTATGCATTTATATTTCTCATGTATCTCTGCCACAATGGTTTGGGCATTACACATTAAAAATTGTAGAGATACGAAGAAAGATTATTCCATTTAGTTCTCCTAAAGGATTTAGCACCCACTCTTTTCTATCCAACCATAAAGGAGGGAAAGAATGGGTTCAGACCCAATAAGGAGATGAATCATTGGGAGGAGCAGAAGAAGAAGAAGGATGAATTGAGATATTTGAAACTACGAACTAGTAATTATTCACCATAGAGAAAAAACCCGCATCTATTACGAAATGCACGAGTGATTCCATAATGAAATAATATCATTCCCATGCATGATTCCGTAGGTTTTGTGCCATTATTTATAAGAAATAAGAAATCGTTTTGATCCTAGTTTCAGATCAAAATGGATGGATGGGGATGTTAATAAGGTTGAGCTACCGGAAATGTAGCATAATGGTAATGTTGAAGTTTGTTCAGGATCCTTACAAAAAATTATGAACTCTAATCCCTTTCTAGTGGGAAGGCAGAATGGATAAAGGAATAGTGGATAAATTCCCCATTTCTCCAGATTGGATGAAGGGAAGTACTGTAGTGGAAATAATTAATGACTGTGTCCCTTTCGTATGACCACCCTTGGGCATACCCAAAGAAAATGATTTATTTCGCATCACCGTTCTCCAGGGTCCTAGAGGGTGGTGTTGTATATTCGCTCGTGTTGTGCTATGGATCATCCAAATCAATTGATGTCAATTTTGATTCAGTTGATCCAGAGGAATCATCATTGGCTATGCAATAAAAAAATTTTGAATGACTGGTGGAGATATACTTAGCTAAAGAAAAAGCTTTAATTGTAGCCTGATATGCTTTTCCCTTCCGAACATTTTTACGAATTTTTTTCTTGGATCTAGAAGTACGCTTTTTTGGAACTACCATAAGGAACAATGGGCTTAATTCATATATTTTGATGTGAAATACATCTTCTGTATTTCATTTATTCATTTCTCTCGTAGAGAACTCCGCATATTCTTTATCAGAATATGCTGCAAATTGAATCAATCCATTCTCTTGATGAAAATGCAAAATAAATAAAAATAGATGAGAATCTACCAATGGAAATTAAAAGTTCAATTTCCATTATATATTATCATACATTTTATAGAATATATTCATATAACGATCAATATCAAGGGAATATCTTTCTCATCCTTCTTGTTCATGTTCCTGTCATATCCTGAATTGAAACTAATGGGATCATAATGTTCTATGGATTGATTGTAAGATCTTTTCAATTGGGAAGACAGGAAAAGATGTGGAAGTATCAACCAATTTTGAGTGAAAGGTTTTAAATATTCTTCCGATGTTTCATTTCCAAGTTCCATAATGTTTATATGTATAGGAAATAGTTTCATAAATAGAATTTTTTTCTATCAATCATACTACTTTTATGATTGAAGTGATATGTGAAGACCGATAATGTAAGTACTACTATACCTTTGACCAAAAAATATAAATTTCTTTTACGTACTACTATTTTATATATAATTTATTTATTTTAAAATAAATATGTAAAAATCTAAAACAAATTTGATGGGCTATACAGATATATAAACGTCAAATATATGGTTTTTGTTTTTCTTTAAATTGAAAGTGACTTTTTAAGTTTGCTACTTTAACCTAATTTCCAAATACACCTTGAAATAGAAATATGTCTTTTAAATACACCTTGAAATGGAAATATGACTTTTAAATGTTAGGCTTGCCTCGTAAAGTTTTGATATTTTTTTCAATATTTTTTTTATATAAATAATATATAGCATTTATTGTGTTTATTACTTTACTAGTATGTGCATATTGTTTAACGATGTGTATGGCAAAATTCATGCTACCTAACACCTTTTTGATATTCACGTTTGATGATGTAGATTTGTCCATAGGGTTATTCATCATTTTATTAATTTTTTAGTCGGTGACAATGATATGTATGATTATCATAGTGAAACCTTTTTGGATAATCATGTTGGATTGCTCCCAAACTTTTTACTATATTCATATTTGACGAAGACGTAGATTTTGGTACATGGTTATTCATTATTATATTTGCTTTTGGTAGGATTATTAAAATGGGGAAATGAGAGAGTGGACATTATTACACACAAGAATGGGTTGAACGTTTAATTGAATAAATATAATGACAGAGTTTGTTTTAAGATAGAAAAACTATCCTGATCACCTAATCAATCAGCTGAGAGAATATCTCAACCACACAGTAAAATAGGAGAAAACTTAGTTCAACTAATCTTCTCAAATCCAAATAACTAACAATATCCTAAATAATAAACTAATATAAACATGATCTCTAACACTCCCCTTTAATGATTATCTTTTGTTTTAATCTCCTTTTACTTGTTCATGTTTGTTGTGTTGGTATTTACTTGAGTCATGTTCTCATCTTTAGATTTTGAATTCATATGGCCTTATGCCTCCACTTGGGATTTCTTCATTATGGGGCTTCATCTTCAAATTTTACCTGCATAAATTGTTATGCCGAAAGGCGTACACCTATTTACAATGGGCACAATTAATGATCTTTTAACCTTATTTAACCTTAAACCCTAATCTGATGGCTATGCATTGAAGATGCTGGCATATTCTTAGTCGTCCTCCAAAATCAATCGGTCAGATTTATTGTTCATAACTTTCTTGCATTTATCAAGGCATCCGTTAACATGTTTAATTTTTAACATTTACCTAATCACATTAAAAAATTACTGCACAGATATGTAATTGCCACGTTTAAATGATTAAGTAGGATTAAACCATGGAATCTAAATAAATGCCCACGTTTTTTTTCTAAACCAGTCATCTGAACCAGTCATCTGATGCCCACGCGTTTCATTTATTCACCAACCGCTAGCCACTTTGCAGCTGTGCTAACTTGTGGCTCGCCATTCCATGAGCTGTTATTATAGACCATGAGAATGCACTGTTAGTCTAAATCTATTTCGATGCTTATATAACATGTCAATCATGTCCTGACATTATTCTGTATCTTCTATATATTTTGTCGTGTGGCCTTTTTTGCAAATTCTCAACTGTGGGTGCATTTCTTTCCCTGTCTTTTGCTGTGGGTCTCGCTGTGAAACCTTTCATCTTTCGGTAAGTTTACAGTGCTGGTGAAACTTTGGGTGAAACCTTTCATCTTTCGGTAAGTTTATAGTGCATGCTTGCATTTTTAACAGCCGTAAGTCGCCTTTCAGAGTTCACCAGCCGTGAATTAGCGGCTATGCTAGTTTACTACAAACAACTGATCATTGATGTCCATATAAAAAGAAATCCATTTACCGAGATACATGGGTACCAACCATTGTACTCGCCAATTTTGTAGAAATGATTTTCACCTACGAGGTTCATCAATATATTAACTTTGCTCATAACTTGATCTGTCACACTCTGAAATATTCTCATATCACATTTCCCCCTTAATCAAAGACTCTCGCTTCTTCAACCTTCAACAAGCTTAGGCTACGGGTACACACATCACCCCCATACCTCTCATAGTGGTTTATTCCAGAACTTGATCCACATCCTCTCTATGCATAAGAGGGATAACTCTGTGTGATTCCACACCACAAAACATATTCCTGAACAACAAGAACATGGATTACAAAAAACCTAGGGAACTAAATTTCATATGACGAGGAAATACAACTTGGACCATAACTTTGGGTGTTGGGTACAACCGATCATGCACCCCCTGCATTGCATATGCATCATTAATTCAGGTACAACAAGCATTTAAAAAATTCTTTACAACAACACAAATGTTACCAATTATATGTTGAATATACAATCCCATTTACATATCATCACCATTGCTCATGTGTTTCCTCCTCTTCAACTCACTTACACTTTGACATCATCATCCACCATAAAACATCTTTGGTATTCTTTATCCTATGAAGTGGTTCATATGTTAAGCATCCTTGTCTTTTTCACTTGATTGTCTTGGATCTTCTCATCTGTCATTTGTTAGAGTAGCTAATTCTAACAAAATAACAATCTGTATAACAATTCTAACAAAATAACAATCTCAATACCTTTATACATTTCCAATTCCAAGACATAAAAAAAATCTCATATTACCATAGCATTAAAGTTATTTTCACCATTTTGACCACATAATGTCATAGCTACCAATAGATTGGCCATCACCTATAAAGCCAAAAACATATCCCATGGCCAATAAATGCCCACTATAGTGAAACCAAATCCATATTTGTAATACTCGTAGGCCAAACCCCAATTGTAAATGTAAATACAAATGTACTTAAGTTGGTGAAATTTTTTATATCATTTTTGTATGCACCTTCCATTGTATAGCGCGCACATGTACCGCGCATTAAAATGATGAAGTGTGCACATTCCAGGATACCGTGCACAACAAACTTCAGTGTGTGCGATTTTGAGGCCAGAGAGTCTTTGTGTATATGTTGTGTTTTGAGCCTAGTGAGATGGGATACAAAAAGGACAGTGTTCCTATAATGTAAATGCAAATGTAATCACATGCAAATATTATATTAATATTCCTTAAATTATAAAGTATGGATAATTATTTTATCCTAAGTTCTAAGGATGGGGACAAGTGCCCCAAAATAGTTCTCAATGTGACAAGTGTCAAGTTTGGAATATGCATACATATAGTTTGGACTTAGTTCATTTTCCAATCATTCCATCATCATTCACTCATGGATTTAGTTGACCTTTGTACCTTCTTGTCACTATACATGTACCTGTACCTATACCCGTACATGTACTTGTACCTGGTTAGCTTAGAAGTTGGATTGAAGAAGAGGGTTTTCAGGCCCGTGGGATATTGAAGGGGCGGGTTGTCAGGCCCATGAAAAATTCTCTCTAGGTGAGAAAATTGTTGGGAACTAATTTCCTGAAGGTGCCAAACTACAACTATAGGTCTCTAAGACTTCATGTTAGGCATATTGTTGAAGCCCCCGGAATGGAAGTGGGGCAAACAATGGACTATTGAGAAGATTAGGGGCACACTTCCTAAGGTGGGAAAGACATGTGGGGAATGAGGGACTGTAGGATGTTAGTTCGAGTTGACACTTGTGACCAAGTTTTCCTGGTTATCTGAGATACATCAACCTGGTTAAAAATTCCTTTACCCAGGTGGAGTTTAGTCCCAGCTCAAGGGTGACCACTGCTGAGATTTTTGAGCATTGTGGCATAAGGATTGGAGGAACGTGGAAGGTCTGCATATAGTTGGCGATATTTTTACCAATATAAGTGTCAATTGTGTGTTGCATTATTATTTATGCATTTATTTTTATGGGTTTTTCCTGTGTGTATTGCATGTGTATTTGTATTATTATTATTATGTATGAATATTTTAATTTGCAGAGTTTCTATATGTTTTAATTTTCTATACAGTTCCAAAACTTTATGTGGCATAACCCAGTTGGATGTTGGGGATGCTACAATATTGTATCAAAGCTCTAGTTTTCAACACTGGGCTTGGATGGGCCGAGCAAGTTGAATTGAAGTGAAATTTCATAGAGAATTGATTTCTAAGTAACTAAATTTCAAGTTACAGTGCGTCCATGGTAAAAATCAGAAGCAATTGAGTGGAATTGGGAAAAATCCCCAATTTATGTTGTTAAATTCGTGGGGAATTTAGGAAATTTGGCAATGTGATGAAATATTATTAATTTCAATATTTGTCCTAGCAAATTCAAACCTAGAAATTTGTCGAATTAGAAATTATAGGGAACACATGACAAAATGAGCGAGATTAACTGATTAAAATTCTCAATTCATGAACAATTTTGGTAAAAATTCATTCCAGGAATGTCAACCAACAACGATTTGTTGTTGCAGAGGTTGAATTGTGTTATCAGATTGAAATTGAACAAATTTCATGGTTTCATAATTTCCATGGTAGAGAGTGGGTGAAAAATTGGGTAGAAGCCCCAATTTCTGCAACGAAATTCACGAGGAATTTATGAACAGAGAATAAGGGTGCACAAGTGTGCATGCTAAAATATAGCGTTGTGTGGTGCAAAGCATATGATGTATGGAAACAAGGGTGCACATCTGTGTGCACTAAAATTTGGTTTTGTGGGGTGCAAGGTGGTGATGCGAGGAAAGATGAGGGTGCACATTAAAATTTGGTGTTGCAGAGTGCAAGCTAGGATGTGTCGAAAAATAAGGGTGTGTGGGCATGTGCACTAAAAATTGGTGTTTCACGGTGCAATATGATGAGGAAAGGAAAAATAATGGTGCACGGGTGTGCACACTAAAATACGTTGTTGTTGTTATTGCGCGGTGCAATCTAGATTGCGCGGAAAAATAAGGGTGCATGGGCATGCACACTAAAACAATTGGTGTTTTTTGATGCAAGCTAGTGATGTGAGGAAAAATAATGGTGTGCGGGTGTGCACACTAAAATTCAGCGATGTGCAATGAAACCACGTGAAGCATAGAAAAATTATGGTGAATGGTATGCGCAGTAAATTTTAGCACCGCATGGTGCATATGGGGGGGAAGAAGCATAATATTGGCACATGTGGTGTGTGCACACATAATAATTGCCAACGTGGTGTGTGCATGGTGCATGCATGTTTAATATTCATGACGCACAACAATTTAATTAATGGTGCAAGTGAATTACTGGTGCACGGTGGGAGTTCACTAAACTTTGGTTGGTGCAATGCGTAGAGTGAAATGCACATAGAATATTAGCATGTGACACAAAATTTGTGCACAATAGGTATTAGTGTATGAACCAAATTTGTTCACAATAGATATTGGTGTGTGGAAAAAAAGTAGTGCGCACCAGATATTGGTGCAATAGAGAAGTGATCCACATTAGTTATAGGTGCGCGGAGCATGTGCTATCTTATGGAGTTGTTGTGCATGCTCAATATGGGTTTACATTTTCAAATTTGTGTGCATGAATTCATTTGTATGGTCTACCACAATAGAAAACCAATGAATGTCTATGACATTTTATACTGTTCGAAGGTCATCTTTTTGCAACACGTTTTTTAGGCCCTAAACAACGTTTTTAGCTACTGAAAAACCACAAGATCAAAGTGTACCAAGGCGTGGTGCAGTTTGTCTCTGCAGCTCAAATTAAATACCCTAGAGAGATATTTCTAATGGTGTAAATCGTTCATCAAACGAATCTTTTATGAGGAAGTTACAAGACAAACAGTCGAGGGTAAATTTTAAGACCCAGTTAACTTCGGAGGGCCATAACTTTATGCTCCAGAATCAGATTGAGGAAAACGAATAGTATATGGAAATATATTGAACCATAGTATACAATCAAGGAGCTTAATTTAAAAAACAAATCATGATATAAATGTTTAAGATGACACGAAAGGTACGTGTAACATTCAAGGCCAAAAACACTAATTGGCCTAGAACTTCAGCGAGTTGTAACTAGCAACCCAAAAACTAGAAAGAGGTGAAACTTGGGCATAATGTCCAAAATATGTGTATGATGAAACCCAATTGGGCTCATTCCAAAACTCCAACAGGGAAGGTACAAAAATGCAAAATTACAATTTTGATTTGCACCAAGTGGAAGTGTGAATAGAAGAATTAATGGACACTTTTCAAATAACCATATCTTTATGCTCAAGACTCAGAATTGAGCATGGAAGAAGGTGTTGGAAAGGTATTGAATAGTTTACTATAAATAATCACCTATAAAATTGATCTGGGATGTCAATATTTACAAGAAATCAGAAGAAATAATTCTAATGCATTATTGAACGAGAATTGTAAATAATTTCATGAATTATTAGATTATTTATCTTAACAAGTTTTATTGGCTGCACATTTTGCAGAGTTAACAAAAATTATATCAAAACAGGATTAACACAGAGTTCAGAATCATGGAAGATACACAGGGGGCTTACAACCATGAAGATGAGATCAAAGGTATGTATGTCAATATGGGTAATGAAGGTACAAATTCAAATGGAGATGGAGAAGGAAAGGAAGAAAACATGAACTTGGTAGAGACCATTAAAATTTTACAAAAGGATGTCGAAAGTTATAAAGATGATAATTAGAGGCTTATGAAAGCCAAGGAGAAGCAGGAGGGATTCAACATAAATTTAATGTAGATCTTGGACATAATATAAAAGAAGATGGATAAGGAGAATGACTTAATAAAATCATGGAGTTACAGGTCTCATGATGAGAGGAGAAGAACAAGAAGTGTTGGAATACATCAACATCACTCCCCAAGGCATTCCACTAGAAGAGAACAAATTAGTTCAAGTCCATCCCCTGTCAGGAAACATAAGAGGAGGTCTGGGCTGGATGAGATACAAGGAGAAATAAACAATATGAAGCCTCCTACATATGATCGTGAGCACAAGAAGGATGAGGATACAAATACATGGTTTCTAGGAATGAGGAAGTATTTTCAATTGTATAATTACTCTTCACATGTAGAAGGAGGAATTTCCATCTATCAGCTCAAGGGAAAGGCATCCATGTGGTGAGACCAATTTGTGCAGGTGCAACACATTGATGAGAAAAATGTTACCTGGAGGGAATTCAAGAGGTATTTTCAAAAGAAATACTTGCCTAAGAGATACTATGAAAAGAAAATGAAGGCGTTTTTTGAACTCAAGCTTGGGAGTATGACCATAGATGAATATGAAAGAAGGTTTTTAGCGTTTCTAAAGTATGTTTCTTTCATCAAGGATGAGTCAGTTAAGATTAAGAGGTATTTGAGTGGGTTGCCATAATTTATTAGTGACAAGATAAAATATGATGATCCCAAAACATTGGAGGAGACCATAAGGCGAGATAAATTCCTTTATGATCAACTAAAGGAAGGGAAAATTTCCAAAAATATTGGGAATACAAGAAGAAAAACAAGATGGAATAGAGAAAGAAGGGGACTAAGCCACCATTCTTCAAAAATAATCCTCAGGGACAACCAACTTTATAGAACCCAGAATGACTGAGACAATGGGAAAAAGACCAAGACAACCACCTATTCAATGTTGGTGTTGTGTGGGAGATCATATGTATAGATATTGTCCTCACAGAGGTGAAAAAGTGAACACTGTTCACAATGTACAACAATATAATATAGTGGAGGACATGGGAAGAAATGTACCTAGGATCTATTCATCCCTACAAAACAAGCAAGTTGAGTTTCAGTCACATATGATTGAAGTGGAAGGTAAGATCAACAACAAAACTATTTCTATTTTAAGTGATTTAGGATATAGTCATAGTTATATAGATACTAATATGGTGGAAAGATTTCATTTTCCAAGAAGAAATCTTGGAAAATATTGGTTGGTGCAACTAGTTATCGGAGCTAAAATAAAAATTAATGAGATGGTTAAGGAATGTCCAATGGACATGAATAGACTGAGCACCAGGGCGGATTTTCACATCATACCTTTAGGTTCCTATGAATTCATAATTGGTATGGATTGGTTATACCAACACCATGATATCATTTTGGAGTTTTATCCCTCCCTTTATATTTGGAAGATGTAGCTATCTTTGGAAGTCATTACTTCCATTGAACAATAACTATTTATTATTTCTCATATAGTATGCATGGTTTATTGTGGTGTATTAGTGTGACTCTTATACTATTGTTCATTGTTCATTGAATATAATTGAATACATAATCTGGTTGAAGTATAAGTTGAATATTTTTTTAAATTGTACTTGATATTGATTCATCCCCCTCTCAATATCATCAATTGGTACCATAATACTAAAAGGTGAATTGAGTAGTTGTGAAGAAGAGAATTACGGGATTGAAAAGTCCATTGTTAGCTTGAAGGAACAATTAGAAGATTATGAGAAATTGAAAGAAAATTTGGATCACACAAAAGGGGAGCTACTATTGACAATAGAAAAGTTGAAGAAGTTCGAAAAAAACAATGAAAAAATAGATGAGATCCTTAGTAGTCAAAGTTCTCCAACAACAAAACATGACTAGGATACAATAATAGTTTAAAGACAACAAAACAAGAGAAGGAAGATGAAAAGGATGAAACCAACACTCCAGAGCAAGTTGAACAACACGATAGAAGACTAGAATTCATAAGGAATGAGACATCAATAAGATCCTCTTCCATTAGGTATGAAAGAAATCATTATGAAGGAAACTACAAAAGAATAGATCGTGAACCCAGATGGACTACACCACAAATAAGATCACTTATTCCCAAGTATCAAAATTTCTTTCTTGGACATTGCTATACTTGTGGAAATTTCGGATACAAGGAAATCAATTGTAGAATCAATGAAAGGAATAACTATGAAATATACATGAATGGTGTAAATAGTAGATATGGAAATGTTCACAGACCTGTCAACAAAAACTATAATCCATTTCACCCATTAATGGATCAAAATATTGTATGCTACAAGTGCAATAATCTTGGTCATAAATCACAAGATTGCAGAGAGATGAAGGAAGATAATCCTATGCCAAATGTTTCTATAGAAACTACAACATGGAAAAGAAAAGAAATTCCACCCATGAAAATTGTCGAATAGCATTGGTCGCCAAAGATTGCAAAGAATAAGATGAATTGTTGATTCATCCTTTTGCAATTTTTCCATCATGATTTTATTCTCTTATGCACATAGATCACAAATAATCTTATTGAGCTTCCTCATTTTGTTGCTCTTCACAACACACACTAACCAATACATTTTAGTTAAACTTACATATAGTTCAAACATATTAATTTTGTATAGAATTTACAAACTTTCCTTTTTTTCTTTTTTGGATGTGTTATCATTGTGTTGATCAGAATTAAAAAATATATATATATGGTTTCGAGTGCACTTTGGGTAAAATCATGAAGATGGGTAACACTTTTGCTTGTTTTATGATAATATTTTTAAATTTTAATAGGTTCTTCAACTTATCGTAAACAAAAGTACTTTTTATTTAGAATTTTACTTTACTATAAAAACAAAACTTGTGAAGAATTTGATTAGGTTTCTATTGCCTATTTTTCAATTTCTTTTTTATTGAGATTTGATATGTCAATTTGGAAATTGTTTGACAGTATGTTCCTTAAAAATCAAGGGAAATTTAATGAACTATCTCCCCCCCAACAATGTATCCATTATTAAACTTTTGTTTTTGACAAATGAAATACATTGCAACAATCTACAGAGACTCTGTTTTGTGATGACTATATTTTTGAATATAACAAATGAATATTATAATTTATAGAATTTTTTTAAGTTGACCAATCTGAAAAAGTTACAGATTTTAAACACATGTTTTCCCCCACCATGTATCTATCTTAATTTTTACTTAAAAGTAAAATCTAAAAATACCCTTTTGAAGAGAACAATATAAGGATTTTGAATATAATTTTTCCATAATTTTCCACTATTTATTTTTAGAGATATTTATTTTTCATTTCAATGAATCATAATGTCACCTAAAAATATTATGTTGTGATTTTTTTATAAAATTAAATAAAATTAGATAAAAACAATGAAAATGAAAACAAATTATATCCAATGAAAGTATATTCAATTCTAAAAATGTTGGTATCAATTCTGAAACTAAATTATGAGTATTTGTGGGAGTCTGCTAGCTCCAAAGATCAAGTAAACAGGAGATAATTTGTAGTTTCCTACAAATAGTCCCATTTTCTGGTTTTCATCTGAAATATTATTTCAGTCAAAACCTAGATTTTAATGAAATCCGTTAAAAATAAACTTTTCGACTGAAAAGTCTTTCAGCCAAAATATGCTTACCTAAGGAAAAATATTCATTCGAAAAATATTGTACATGAATTTCAAGGGCATTGTCAGGGTGTCGTTCAATTTGATGTACAAACTTTCGGCCGAAAAAATGCCGCTAGGAATTTTGGAGACCCGATTCTCACAAAAGTGTTTCCCATATTCATGATTTTACCTCTTTAATATTATGAAAGCATCAATGTGCTCGATATAGGGAACTCAATGACATGAAAAAATATATATATTTTTAAATTACTTTAAATTACAATGGTGTGATATGTATCAATAACAACACCATGCCTAGAGTAAAAATGAAAATAAAAAATACCGTCATCGAAAAAATAACCAAAAAAATTACACACTGATAAACATTTTGTTTTTTTAAATTATGATACAACATTTCTGGTCTGCTTTATTAGTAAGCGCACCAATATGTTATAGTAAAATCGGTGCACTGATAACTAGAAATATTTTTTTCTTAAAACATGACAGAGATGATAGGTTTTGGATCTGATGCAATAAGTGGTCCCCTTGCATCACATGCAAAACGTCATATATATAGAAACACAAACCCATTAAATCTAAAATGCCTAAAATTAAAATCCCTAATTATGAAGTGGTAGAGGGACTTAAACCCTAAGGTGGAATTTTGTAGTCACATAAGAAAGAAGAAGCAAGGGTTTAAGGTAAGTATGATTTATTTTATTTTTTTTGTAAATTTTAATTAAATATAAATAGGGATACAAATTGTAAAAAAGTATTATTATTAAAATCAACAGCAAAATTTAAAATTTTTACTATGCAAGGTTTTGAGTGAATCACAAAACCCTTCAAATTATGATATTCTAAATAATTTTGTTGCTCCAAAAGGATTTTGAGTGAATCACCATACCCTTCAAATTATGATCTTCTGAATAATTTTGTTGTTCCAAAGTATTATGTTGCTCCATAGTGCTCCCAATATGTCTCTCTTGCAAATATACCCCCAATGAATAGCTTAATACTATTTAAAACACTTTATGAAAAGAGTTTTGAGTGAATCACCATACCCTTAAAATTATGATCTTAGGAATAATTCTGATGTTCCAAAGTATTTTGTTGCTCTACAGTGCTCCCTGGTATGTCTCTCCTGCAAATCTCTCCCTTAAAATTTTTGGCAAAATAATGAAATAGTGAACAACTTCTTACTATTTAAAGGACTTTATGAAATTATATTTTCGAAAAATAAATTCCCTCTCATTTTTCAATTGTAAAAAAACAAAGTCACTCTTTTATCTTTAAAAAAGTTTCAAAACACCCATGTGTTTATTAAAAGAAAACATCGATGCGTTTGTTTATACAAAGCACCGATGCACTAAATATTTTTGGAGCACCAATATGATATAATTCTTTTTTATTTAATTGAAATCTTGAGAACCAGTGTAGTAAGTAATTAAACGCCCCAGTGTTTTATATTGTTATAGACGCACTGGTGTGTTTTATTTGAATAAGCGCATAGTTATGCTTTAAAAGTTATCTGAATTTTTGTTTTCACAGAAAATAATGTATTCACCTTAAATTATCTTTTAGGATGCATCCACATGACTTGCATTACTTCACAGTATAGATTTTCCGCTTAAAGTCGCCTTATTCTTTAAAAGCTTTTGTTGATTTTACTCAAATGCATGGAGAAAATACTATAATATAAAATGGCCAATTCTTCATGTTCCATCCCATTCCATATTGCTCAAAGTCCATCGTGGAGTTCTCGCTTTCCATATCTAGTAAGTTCAAAATTTATTTATATTTTAATTATCTAATTGAATTTAGTTTTTTTTATCCATGTCAATCTGAATAAAAATATCTCTAAATTTGTAGGATCTTGATTTAGAATCGAGTTCAGACGCAAAAAATATTCCACTATTTAAAAAATGTCAGAATCTTTTATTAGGAGAAACATACCAAAGAAGTTGGTAGATGAAAATGGACAACTGCTTTACCCTGCCAATCGTAAAACACCATCTTCTAGCTGCAATCATGGGTCAATGATGGTAATAATTATTTGGTATAATGTAATTTGAACAAACCAATTTCATTGTACTTACTAATATCATCGATATACTAATCTTCAATATTTTTGAAATTAGGATTTTGATGATGAGTGACCTACCTATCATCTTTCGTTGTACCCCACTACAATGTCAAATCAAGAGAAGGTTGCAATAAGAACACAACTCAGAGAGGAAGCATACCAAGAATGGTTGAATTAACCACCTATTAAATTCTCACTACGTCTAAATTCACCAATTAGGAATGACTACAACAATAGCACTTCTTCACAAGTTGGAAATTGACTCAATCAAATAGAGTTTGGTATGGATGATTATTTACAGGATACGACTTCCATGGAGACAATGTTGTTAGATGAATTCTAGAATGATAAGCTAGGGGATGATGATGATTTCACTGATACATTTTTCAAAAGCCTAAAATATTCTTCCACCACGCCTCTCTTTGTACCTATCCGGTCAAAGTCTACCCATCTAGGGACAATAATGTTACTATACAACTTGAATTCAAAGTTTGGTATGTCAAACACATGTTTCTCGGAAATATTGAGGTAACTGACCATCAAGTCCATTATATTTTGAGAAAATTTATCACGCAATCAAAATTAAAAATGGTTGATTTTATGAACGTTAAATGACATCGTACATTTATATTGCCCACTAACTATAGGTTATTCAAATATAAGGTTCTTCCAAGTGATAATGTCTTATCCCGTAGTTGTGAAGAGGCAAACCATATGTTGAAAATGTTGGGTGTTGAGAAAATATCATATCATGCATGTTTGAATGATTGTATTCTATATAAAAGAAAATATGCAAACAAAGATATATGTCTAAAATGTGGGCATGAAAGTTACCATACATCAAATAAAAAGGGAAAATCACATGGTCCTCATAAATATTGAGCCACATTCCTACAATCCCAAGGATTCAAATGCTCTTTCATTGCAAAGAATTAGCTATGTTGAAGGGATGGCATGCCTCGCATAGGAGTGAGTCATATTTATGTGAATCCCAATAGATTCAATAGCCATGAAGCATATATAGGATGCATGGCCCGAAAAATTCAAGGATGAAGTATGAAGTCTATGACTCAGCATAGCCATGGATGGAGTCAACCCATATTCCCTCCAAAACATGAATTTTTTTTGTCTCGTAGTAGTGATCAATAAAAATATCCCCGAATTGTTTTTTGTCAAGAATGAACATATTATGTTGGCTCTTATAGTCCGTGGTAGAAGACAAGTGAATAATTTTGATGTCTACATACAACCATTGGTAGATGAATTGAAGGAATTATGGGAACGGATACATGTATATGATGTGTCAAGAACCATTTCAACAGAGAGGATTTTTATGTTGTATGGCATGTGTGAATATACCACACATGATTATCCAGGCTTAGGATTTTGCTATGATAAATTACATGTTTATTGATTTGTTTATATACATAACAATATTTTTTGGCATATTTAATTCATTGTGATTATTCTAATCTTCGACGCTAGTGTGCTATGTATACATTAATAATTTTGCAGGTCTTATAGCAAAAGGGTATCATGGATGTAAATTTCGTGGACCTTCTCTAAAGGATAGGTGGTCCAACTACCTACGAAAGCTAATGTACAACTACTCCAAGGTATTCCTCCCAGAAAAACACCATTACAAAATATCAACATCTGCTTTCAATGGTAAACCAGAGAGAACACAAAGGCCTACAATAATGACACCAACAGAATGTCTTAGAGAATATCAGACAGTGAAGGAGAAGGAGATTACGGAAATGTTTGATTCAAATGGGGAGCCTATGTTCGATGATCCATATTTCTTCAACATCTATGTTGAGAAATTTCCCATTGGGATGGAAAGGAAATATGTCTTTTATGAGCTCCCATATTGGGAGCATCTTCTTTATGGAGGCACATATCATCAAAATAAAGTGACACATTGGTTTTTAGGAGCAATATTTTTTCTACAAAATCTAAAAAGAAACATTAGCCAAGATAAGAAAGTAGAGGAGAGGTTGGACCCTCTTTGTATTTCAAAGAAGGTGATGTCCCATGGATTTTGAGGAAAGGTGATATTTCTTTGGAAAATGATGCTATATTGGGTGTGAAGGTGCCTTCTTTATATGGGTATTCACTAAGGTGAAACTCCACTGTGAAAAACCATTTGTCGGGGTTGAAATCACATGACCATTTGAACCTTAGAAGAGTATGTATGTCTAAAAAATGATTTTATTATTTGTTTTAATTTTTATGCCATGGGATAAAATACAATTAATTGTGTATGTGTTTACTTTGTAGTGTCATTATCCTCTACTCGTTCATGGGTGTGTGAACCATGACTTCCCCCAGGACCTATGACATGCCATATCTAAATTATTTGCATTTGTACATTGGATCACATCAAAGGATATTCATATGGCTAGCACTCCATAGTGGCGTCAAGAAATAGTTGATATTGTTTGTATGTTTGATATGGAATTCCCGATGAGTTTCATGGACTTACAAGTTCATATTCTAATTCACCTAGTATATTAGGTTGAATTAGTTGGATTGGTCTCCTGTCGTTGGATGTTCTTCTTAGAGAGGTACATGAAGAAATTGAAAGGAATTTATTGACTAAGGGAATAACCCGAGGGATTTATTGAAGAGGGGTACATATCATATGAGTCTTTCAATTATTCTAGTGAGTACATCAAGTAGATCGAAAACACACTAGGTGTGGTGATTTGGTACGATAAAAGGGATGAAGACAAAAGAGAAGGGGAGCATGTCCAAATGAATGAAAAAAGGTGTTTGATAAAGAGTAAGTGACTTATCATTTGTGAAATTTCTACACAGTAACTATTCACACTAAACTTCATAATGTATATTTTGATCTCATACGTACTATATGTCGATTTGACTTCATGAATATATACATTAGTGAATTCAGAAATTGATGCCATCAATAAATTCATTCTTTATAATTCGGAGGCAACATAGTCGTGGATCACATTGTATGAATAGAAGAGGAGGAAATGGGATAGTGACAAGAAATAATTCAGACGCTTGAATGGTAGAAACATGCCTTGTCTTTATAATTTAAAAGAAAATATGCCAATGATATGCCTCAACAGCTGGGTTGCTGACCAAATCAGAGAGAAGTATGGTGCATCTGGTCGTTACCCACGTGTTGAAGAGGATGCACTAAACATAGGGATTGGGTGCAGAAAATAGGTAATAATCTGTTTGTGTACATTTTTGACTTCATAATACACCTTTGAATTGTAACATCTATATTTTATATTTTATTGGTCCGGTTATTAGACACATGACACTGTGATTTTTTGCACTTTTTTATAGGTGCATTTGTTCCCATCTATGTGGGCATATCGACATCATTTTTATAGAGGATTCCTATGATGGAAACATGACACAAGACTGTGGAGTGGAATTCTAGTTTGACCAATACAATCATGCTAGCTACTACAATCAAAACCTAATACAGGGGAAGTTAGGTTACGTTGGAAAGGTACAAGAGATCATTCGAGTGGACTTCTCTTCTTTCCAATGTGTTTTTTTTAGGTGCAAGTGGTAGGACACCTTTTATTGGAATAATGTAAAGGAATATCATGATAATGGGTTGATATGTATCAACTCTAGAAATATGTGGGATTAATGTAAGTAGCATTATGTTTTCCTAAAAAACTACAACCAAGTGTTTTTTACCCAGATGTGTTAGATAGGGATTGGTGGTTTGTATTAAGACATGACCCTATATCAAAACATATTTTTGAGAAAACTGTGTTATCATGCCAAGCAAGGAAGATAATTAGGGTGATGACAATGGAGAGTGATATGTAAATGTTTTATTTCATCATTTATATTATTTTTGTATCTTTTTTTTATCTTTATTTCGCTAACTATTGTTTTTATTCATGTTCTAACGGAGGAAATGGAAAGTTAATTATAACAAATCTTTGTACAATTTTAGTTGGTTAACAGTCAGTTTTATGCGTAATGTGTTTGTCTTTCAAATTATTTGTGATTGTAAATGTGTTGAAATTGCACAGAATATATCTAGCTAGAAAATACTACACACATTTGCAGAGAGAAATTGAGAAAGAAGAAGAATGAGAGAAAGAATAGAAGAGTTATCATTAATCGTAATGAATAATGAATAATTTACACATGATATACTCTGTATAAATCAATGAGTGCACACTGGAGGAGAACTAATGCACCATAGTGGTGGTATAGAGTGATATGGACACACACTAGTAGTTACGGGAGTGAACTTCCACCTAGTATAGTCTCTCAGGCAGTTACAGGAGTGAACTGCCACCTAGCTGAGTTAACTAGTCAAGTAGTCTTCAACTAGCTGACTGAACAAAGAGTAGTGAGGAGTAGATCATGGAATCAAGGGTAATGCACCAGTCAATTGATGATCCCAAGGAAAGTGTGCATTAGCTGGTGATGATCCCAATGTTGCATGCCGACAAAACCAATGCAGCATCTAAACTCAACTCAACTAGTCAAATTGAAGTGTCAAATGAAAGAGAATATTCTCCAGGTGGAATATTCTCCCCTAAAATATAGGAGACTAGATAATGACTAATTATTACTAATAAACAAGGAAAAACCTTAGGAAAAAGAAATCCTAGGTGTGTGTGAAATAAATCCAACACCCCCCCTGAACATCATTATGGTGAAAATAAAGAATGGGTCCTGGCAATGAGGCCATGTTAGGTACCCAAATACAAAAGATACACTAAACTAATGTGAGGAAAGAAGGAAAACCTCATGGGAAAAACCCCCCCTCAAGGTACAATGTATGTAAAAATAAGAACTACAATTTCTAGGCAACAATGTCCTTCACTCCAAGACGACTTCACACTGAATGAAATTTTTTCTCAGTGAAGGTCTTGGTGAAGATGTATGTTGTCTATTCTATTGAAGGACATAACTGTAGGTCAATGATACCCTACTGTACTAAGTCCCATATGTAGTTCATGTGGGTCTCGATGTGCTTTGTCCGCTGCCTCTGAACTAGATCTCTACATAACTTCAGAGTTCTCTCGTTGTCACACCAGATGATGATCAACCAATGAAAATGAATTCCCAACTCAGTGAGAAAATGTTGTAGCCACATAGCCTGAATGGTTATCTTAACTACCCCTTTGTAATATGCCTCAGCTGAATATAGAGAAATGGAATCTTTCTTCTTTCTCGACCAAGAGATAGGCCTCGAACCAAGACAGAGTGAGTAACCAGATGTGGACTTGAGATCAGTGCTATCGCTAGCCCAATCAAAATCAATAAACCCGATGATATATAATTTAGAGTCTATTGCATAATGAATCCCAAAGATGATTGTGCCCTGTACGAATCGAAGGATACGCTTTAGAGCCTTCCAATGTAGCTCACGTAGCTCTTACATGAACCTGGAAACTGTGCCAACTACATATGAGAGGTCTGGTCTTGAGTGTGTGAGATACAACAAGCTCCCCACTAGTTGTTTGCACAATGTGCTTTCAATCAATGGATTCTCCCCACCATCCTCATGTTTGACTCCTGATAGGAAAGGAGTCGATGGAGACTTGCAATCTGTCATGTGAAATGTCTCAAGGAGATCTCATGCATACTTGGCCTGAGACAGTTTGATGCCTAATGCATCCTAAATGATCTCGAGTCCAAGGAAGAAGTGTAGTGGACCCATGCCCATCATTAAAAACCTATCATGTAGAATCCTCTTGACTGCAACAATCGATGAATTTGAGAAACCGGTGTGTTGACGATTAAAATCACAATGAGGAATTTCGCCCACAAAGTATCTCTAAAGCCATATTATTTAAACTATGCTAATATGATAATACTAGTAGGTGGGACCCCCTTGTAGACTAGAGGCTTGAAGATAGTCATATCACACATTTTTTGTTGTTGTTTCAATGTTTCTTACACAGTCCTATATGGTTGAAAATGCGGTCTTGGTTTCATTTTTACATAGTAACAGGTGGATGATGCATTTTATGGGATGTTTATGCAATTCAAAGTATTATTTTTATGTTATGATGGGCACATATTTACAGTTTCTATGGTTTAATAATGTCACAAATCATCATGATCTGCTACCTGGACACATGCACACAAGAAACATGTTTGTAATAACATAACCAAAACAAAGAAAAGAAACTTATGAAAACAATCCTAAAAGGAAAAAATATGTGTTTAAGTTATGTTAAGGATTATATGCAAACAAAAAGGTAAAATATGTTAGTCCTAACTATTATATGGTTGGTTAGTGGCTATACAATTTTCGTTTAATTTATTTTGGCTAGATATAACATTGCAATACATATGGTATGGCATAAGAGCTTGGAAAAGGTTAACGTGTGAATGATTTGGGTGGCGCAATGGGCAAGGAATATTGTCGTAGATTTCAATGGTTTGGAAATTGATTACATAGTTTAATGCATTGGTTAATGTTGGTTGTCTTGTACATCATAATTGACTAGGATGGAGATGGAAGCGGCGTGCAGTAAATGCATGTCACTCCATAATACCCCGATCAGTCGTCACCCTAGTATTGTTCCTTGTTGCATTCGGTCTGATGGTGGTTAAGCTCCAAATTTTGGGATTGGGAAGAAAACGATCAGCCAACTCACCCTTTTAAGCTCTCTAATTATAGGTATGGTTTTTGTTCACCCCATCCATGAATTATTCTTGGTGTATGAACAAATTGTTAGCACTCTGTAAATTTGTCGGGATGAAAGACAAATGACAAAGGTAACTATTTCAACCAACTTTAGGTTGGATTCTGACCCTTCCAACCAGAGAGGGATATATCGAGCATATGGTCATTTGAAATGCTCAAAATATTTGGCAATGCATGTATAGAGGTCAGATTCCACCATAATGTAAAATTTAAAAGTGGTGGGCAAAACGGAAAAGCAGGGCCATTCGGGCAAAGGGTCAATTCTTGAAAACGTATAAAAATTTATAAGTTACGTATTCCCAGAGGGAACAAAGGAAAAATAGGTATGATGTTTAGCCAAATAAGTAATATGAGATGGTACAAGAAAAGAAAAGAAAGATTACTATCGGCAAGAGGCGTCTAATGAAGGGAGAATCTCTTGGTATAGCATTATAATAAGAAACATGAGGTCTGGTTATTGAAAATAGAGCACCAATCATGAGTGAATTCTGAATCGAGAACCAATAGACATATAACAAGTATAATCAATATGAGGAAGAGCACTAGCAGGGTGGATTCTTTCTCTTTCTTGAAGATTATCTATAGTAGAAAAACACATTTATGAATATGAAATACAAGAAAACATATTGAACATCAACACCGTGATGAATCTTGATGATCTAAGAAGACCTTATATGTTTATATTGAATTTCATAAGAAATTACAAAGTTCTCCTATTACAAGGGAAGGCCCCTCCCTGGTAAGTCCAACTATTCATTTATCATTTTAACAGTATATATAGATAAATCACATATGAGACCCAAAATGGATCATCTTCTCTAAGATTCCAAAAATAGATATCGGTCACAGAAGGAGTAACGTACCAAAACCAAACTCCTACTTTCTAGGGAAGGTTATAAACAAAAAACTGACATATTTGAGATTTTTCCCTTTGAATTCCACTTGTCTGCATCATCACAAAATTCTCTGAAATATACTTAATTTAGCTTGTAATTTATTTCAGGTTTGCAATCTCTTCATTTAAGGTGTCAAGCCAAACAGGTTGGCTTTCTCCAGTACCTTCGACCATTTCATCTTTACTCTCCTCCTTCTATCTCTTGCTTCTTTTACTCTTGCCATCTTTCATGTGGTATCTATATGCATACCCATTAATGATCAAATTCTTCATGATAGGATTCAATCTAATTATTCACCTGATCCTGGTTCATCCGCAGATTTTGTCTGAAATTTTGTTGCCAGTATTTGCACAGCAAGCCTTTCTTTTTTCTTGATTGATAGTTTTGTCCTACTATTTGAATTTCCCATTTTGTTGAAGGTCGTTGGATCTTTCTCTACCATTTCCTCTATTTTTCACTAAAACAGGAGCCTATTTCTCTCAACCGTACAAGAATTGGACAAATGGTTGGATTTGCGATTATCCTACTCTAGAATATAACGTAAGTTACCTGAAATAGAGTAATCTGACCTGTGTTTTGAGTAACAGTCGCCATTGAGTGCTAATCATGGGCTACTCACGAAAATCCTTACAGGAATAACAACTTATCATGTTCGACCATCAATTTCCAATGATGAGTCTTTTAAATTTGTTATTTGGTGGCACTCACCTGGCATCACACAGACGAATAGTAACCAAACAAGTGTCTCGAGATGATTTGACTGGCCATCAACTATCCCTTTCCGCATGTGAACTTTGGATTTAACACATTGAATGACATTTGACACGTGATTTTGGGGAGTGATTGAGTGGTTTTGAGCTCACCTACTTTTCTCCCCGATATGCATCTGGTGGCACCACATGGCCTCAAGATGAAACCATGTTATTCTTATCGGTCCGCTTTCAAAATATTAACCTCCATGATAGTTTTCGGCCCTATATGTTACATGACCATTGATTTATGGTGCCCACAATCCATGACCCACCAGGTCCCATCAACTTCACCTTTCCACTATACTTATCCCCTTCCGCTAGATGTGGTCCCATCCTCCAGTTTGTTGCACTTCTACATCGATTTAGCCTCTTGCTAAGTCCCGAGACTTGGATTCCATATAAAAAATTGTTACAGTGATAACATGGGCTCCAACTGGGGATGTTATCCTCCTTGTGAGGTAGCAAAGAATAATAGACCATGTGCCTCATCCATTAGAGCTTCTCTCACAACAGGTGTGTGTTATACCTTGACCTGTCACTAATTTCCGTTGAAAACCAAAGTTTGCACACCACTCTCACTTAGAGGTTGAATTTTGGACATACTGCTAATCATATGACTGAACACTTTATTTGGAGACCTCAACTTGAACATGCTCGATCCACAATCTTATTAACACCTACCTACATTAACTCTTGAAATGAACTACCAATCAAGTGAAATCAAAATGCTAATGTAACCATGCCATCATTTTATCCACTGCTTGTTTACTTTGAACATGCTTGCTCCAAATCCTGTTCACCAATAACTCATTCGAGAAGTTATATATGAATTCAAATCTTAGAATTTCAAAATTATTGGGACTGTTTCTTGTTTCTAGCAAAACTAGAAATGGATATTCCAACACATGCATAAAACAACAATCATGTTTCATTTCTTCCACTGCATTCTTGTTTTTGGGTGATCTACCCTATTGATTTCCACTAAGAGGCTGAACAATCTGATGAGATTCCTAGAAATACAAATCTTCTAAATCGAGAGACAGTGTTGGTTGAAATGAAACCCTTGGTAGAAATCAATCTATATCTAATAGTGATGTTGATTTGTCATCATATTCATCAATAAGCTTACAACTCATCATAAGCTGTAAATTATGAGTGTTAAGATTCTCCATATAACATGCCACAAGGTCATGAAACATATGAGAAAATATTTATTTTCGATGAACCACAACATGAGGATGTGCCATCTTCACAAGTGTTGGTTTTATTTTCTCCTCTTCTTCAATATTATAACTATAGTATTCAAAGGAATCAAGTAAAACAACTACTTATTTATGATCTTTCTACATTTTTTATTGAATCATGACATACATTGTTTTATTGTCTCCCTGAAACTCTATGTTATTTGTTTGTTCATTTCTGAAATTCTCCATATATGGGGTCTTATATCCTTCATACACGTCTAATCCACTTAGAATGTGAACAAGTACATCATTCACAGGGGAAGAAAGACAACTTTGAAACACTTTGTTTTGCTGGAAATCTAGTTGGATATCCTCATCAATTTCAAAAGAAGGCAAATGACTTTGAACAACAATGTTTTTACTAGATTACCATGTTGCCTCGTGATTGTCTCTCAACAATTTAAAGGAAGAGAAACATAATGGCAAGTATCTTTCATTTGTAAGTCTATTGATTTCTTCAAATTCAACATCATGCCTAGAGGGTTTCTGATCTGAAATGGTGTGATTTGGCATCAGGGCACATTCCTTTTCTTCAATGATTATTTTAGTATTTTCTTTCAACAATTTAAATGAAGAAAATCATAAAGGTAAAGAATTTCCTTCAGCTATTTCAATACTTTCTTCTTTGTAACCGTGATCTATAGGTTGATGGATCTCACTATACTACTGAAAAAGAACATTTTCAGATGGAGAACATGTAGTCGATTTTTATAGGAAGTCAACACCATAATTATCATCATATTCATCATATATAGGCAAATCAACAACATATGCAATGTCATCTAACAAGAACAAACTTGGAACATCAACCTGCCTTTCAATAGACTGGTTTTCAAACTCATCTTCTTGACTGTCTACAAATGAATATATTAAACAATAAGCTCCATGCTCATCATGGGATAGATCAGAAGATAAATTAGCACATCCTTTTTCAATAAGTGGAACATAACCTTTTGCAAAATCATTAGCATTAACAACATCAAGAGGACCTATGATGTTATTAACTATATGCTCAAGATTCCAATCAATTGTTTTTTGTCCATATTTGATGTCATTTTCTTTAGCATCCAACTCCTCATTTTGAATCTATTTACATGCTTGGATATTGTGTTGAATATCATGAGCATCATTAAACATTTGTAATAAGGTCTTAGGTCTTCTTTCCATCAAGAGGAAAGAAAAATATCGGTGAAGAGTAGTGGCATACTAGAGCATGGTAGCAACTTCAGTGGGTTGAATTTATTTGGGAAAATTGTAATAAATAGTGGAAAACCTTCTACTGAATGTAGAAATAGTTTCATTGCTTTGTCTTTTCAAGGCATAGAATTCTGTAAGTTGTAGATCCAGATATTTATTCTTGCCCCAAAACATTGAAAAAACATCCTTCAATTCTTCCCATAAGCTAATTGTCTCTGGATGCAAATGTTTAAACCATTCTTTGGCATCTCCTTTCAAGGATTGAGAGAAGGCCCTCATACAAACATTTTCATGGTCAATCTCAAACAAATCTATAAAATGGTCAAACATTTGGATGTGTTTTCCATCTATGATGACACCATGTTCCCCATCAAACATAGGTAAGTATCCACATGTAAGTTTTAAACCTGTGAAGTAAAGAAATGCATATAGATTCTTAAACAAAACAAAATTTAATCAATGGCTCATACATAGAGTACACAGAGATTTTATACTGGAAACCCTCAACCGGGAAAACCTTTCTTATATTCATTATATCGAATTTCACCATTCACTATAAAATATATATACAATGTTTTTATGTACTTCGTAGATACCAAAACCCTAATCCCTTAATCCGGGATTAATTTACAAAACCACTAAAAATAGAAAAATCCGCTAAAACTAGCAAAACCGCCCCAAAAAAAAATTCGGGGAACTTCCCCAAGATACTGCCCGTTGTCGAACGTTATGCGTAACCAGGGGGGGAATACCTGGCCCCCCCCTGGGGACCCCCTAGGAAATCCATCGGCGCACACGACACAAAGAGCACTGCTAGAGGGATCATCAGACGTAGTTGTGATATTAGACGCACCCACACACACACATGCAAATAATATAACACATACCCAACATTCTCCCACTTGTTGTTTTCTTTGCATCCAGGGGTCCAGGGGATTATATATTCAACAATCCAGGGAAGAAATGCCCATTAATACTCTACACCATGAGAACTTTTATGTGCTCACAGACTTTGTCAATGAATCTGCAACATTCTTCAAAGTGTCAACCTTTTCCAACAACACCTTCTTTTCCTCAACCATGTCTCTCACAAAGTGATACTGAACATCAATATTCTTTGTCTTTGAATGATAAGCCGAGTTCTTTTCCAGGAAGATTGCACTTTGAATGTCACAATCTAATCTCACTGCTTGTTGTACCAACCCAATACCTGAACACAATCTTTGTAACCATACTACTTCCTTTCTTGCATGAGTGGTTGCCATGTATTCAGCTTCTGTAGTTGAGAGTGCCACTACAGCCTGTCTTTTGATCATACAACTGATTACTCCTCCAAATAGGTTAAACATATACCCACTTGTAGATATTATGTGATCTAGATCTGCAGTCCATTCTGCATCAACAAAGCCATGTATGTCCAACACTCTATCCAATCCTAGTCTTCCTTGGTAGCACAATACATAACTGGTAGTGCCACGAAGATACCTGAAGACCCTCTTTACTGTTGTCTAATGATCCTACCCTGGTTTTGACATATACCTTCTCAAAACTCCCACTGAATGTGCAATGTTCGGTCTATTATAGGCCATTGCATACATCAAATTGTCAACTGCACTGGCATACGGAACATGGGACATGTCCTCTTCTTCTTTCTGTGTCTTGGGACACTGATCTACAGATAACTTTTGTTGATACCGAGAGGGGGGTGAATCAGTATCAAGTACAATTTAAAACCTTTTTCAACTTATACTTAAACCATTCAACTATATCCAATGAGAAATGAACTATATTATAAGAGTTACACCAATACACCACAATACACCATGCACAATATATGAGAAATAATCAATAGTTATTGTTCAAGGGAAGTAATGACTTCCAAAAGTAGCTACAGCATCCAAATGTAAAGGGAGGGATAAACCTCCAAGAGGAAGATACAATCCTCCAATATCAAGAGAGATTTTAACTCTCCATCCTTGCCCCTTCATTCCACCCAAGAATATATGAGAGATAATAAAACTTTACATTAAATCATCACCATCAACCAATCATCACATAGAACCTGATAATGCTTCCTGAGACTTCTTCAATTTCTGCAATTCTTCAATTCTTGGAGTACTATGATCTTGTAGATAATATTACTCAATGTATTCTCTGAAACTCCTCCAATTTTCACTCCTTGGATCCTCCCCAAAAAGAGGTTATAGAAATAATGGTAGACTTTATTCAATTATGGTCTGTTCAGAAGACCCAACTTGTATAGCATGCCCCGTGCTCAATATTTAACATCCAATTCTGAAACTCACACACAGGAAGTTATAGTATGTACTCTTTCCAATGGAAGTTGTCCCACTTCAGTTGAATTCTGTATGAAGAAGTTATGATTGTTTTACCTGGAACACCTGTTTATTGACTAGCTTCAGGACTAGTCACAAACCCTATCTTCTACAGAGTGTATCTCCATAATTATAGCGAATCAAGAGCTGAAATTTTTACCAGAGGTACCTTGATATGTCTTCTCAATACCATAGAGATTTCACCATCTGAATCATTCTATAAAACAAGTTATAGAAAAAATGGTAATATGACATGAAAATAACATACCTTAGAACACATCACCAAAAGACTTCATCCTCCCTCGAAATCCAGCGTTCTTTTAATTCTTCTTCCCTCTGAAATTTTACTTGTATCAAATGAATGTATAATGATGTTTATTTATACCATTTATGTCACTTCCTTTTAAAATTAGGGCCGACCTGACACTTTCTTATTTTGTAATTATCTTCAAGGCCTACATGTACAATTCACTTTGTCATCTTCAAAAATTCATTTCTCCTCAACCATGATGATCCATGTGACGTGCCACATACCACCGGAAACAACATGATGTATACTATCCATCCATGGGTGTTGTATCTGCATGTGCATTTTCCTTCATGTCCAAATACCTTCATCAATCTTGAGGTCCAAAACCCATGACTAGGGTTGACATCAATGACAACA
>ML778416.1:272257-287287 GCA_009831015.1 Picea engelmannii
AAGTTAAACACCATTAGATTGATGATTGCATTAGCTACAAAACATAAATGGAACCTACATCAGTTAGATGTGAAGTCTGCTTTTCTGAATGGAGAATTAAAGGAGGAAGTATATCTTGTACAACCTGAAGGATTTGTTAAACATGGACAGGAACATTTGATATGCAAATTGAAAAAGGTTTTATATGGATTAAAACAGGCACACAGGTCATGGTATGACAAGATAGACAATTTCTTTCTACAAAAAGGATTTGTGAAGAGTAAAAATGATCCAAATCTCTATATTAAGAAAGATGAAAAATAAAATATTGTTTTGATTTCTCTCTATGTTGGTGATCTAATCATAACAGTAAATGCTTCTAAACTAATTGATGAAATCAAAAAGCAGTTATCACAGGTTTTTGAAATGAAGGATCTTAGAGAACTACATTATTGTTTGGGTCTTGAAGTATGGAAATAAAATGGTGTGACACTGGTTACACAAAGAAAATATACCAGGGAATTGCTTCAAAGATTTGATATGAATGGATGTAAGGTGATGCCTACTCCATTAGAACAGAATGTTAAGCTCTGTAGTGATGATGAGACCAAAGAATTGGATGGAACTCTGTATTGACAACTGGTGGGAAGTCTGAATTATCTCACCGCAACCAGGCCAGATATTGCCTACTCAGTCAACATCCTTAGTCAGTTCATGGCTAAGCCGCATGAGAGTCACTGGAAAGAAGCAAAAAGAGTCCTTCATTATTTGAAAGGAAATATTGATTTTGGTATTAAATATACTGATGAATTTGATGTTATGTTGGTAGGATATTTTGATTCTGACTGGGCTGGAAATCTTAGTGACAGAAAGTCAACCACAGGTTATGCCTTTAGAATTGGTTTAGGGGTCATATCATGGAGCAGTAAGAAACAACCAACTGTTTCTTTGTTTACAACTGAAGCCGAGTACAAAGCCTTGTGCAGTACTACACGTGAAGTTGTCTAGATGAGGAGAATTCTTGAAGACATGGGAGAAGAACAAAAGGCACCCAAAGTTATCAATTGTGATAATCAAAGCTCAATCAAACTTGGTAATAACCCTATGCATCATGCCAGAACTAAGAACATTGAAATTCAACATCATTTTGTTCGAGAAAAGATACAGTCAAAAGAGATTGACTTAATCTATTGTAACACAGATGAAAATATGGCTGATATTTTCACTAAGCCTCTGGGAAAGGCAAAATTTGAAATTTGCAGAGACTTGCTAGGTGTGGTAGAAAATCCATTTCTTCATTAAGGGGGAGTGTTGGAATAATGTAGAAATTAGGATCCTTAGTTAAGATTTATGTAACTAAGTGATTGTGAGTTTTTGTGTGCTTGTCCAAATTAGGGTTTGCTGGTGGTTTCAGATCCACCTTTGTAGGAGGTCAGTTCAGGTTTTATGTGCTATTTAAATGTAATGGTTGGCTTCAGTAATGCAATCAAATGAGCCTTTTCTCACGGTTTGGTTCTGCCTCTGTAATTTAATTTTGCGTTGGTAGGAATTGTTGTTTGGACACATCTTTTACCTCTCTGAAAACAACATCTCGACTGTAAACAATCTTCTTGGTTTTTGGGTTCCAAACCTTATAACCTTTCACACCATCTTTATAACCAATAAAGATACACTTTTCATCCTTTTTATCCAGCTTACTCCTATTTTCCTTTGGAACATGTACATAAGCATCACAACCAAACACTCTAATATGTTGAGGAGAGGGTTTCTTTCTAGACCATACTTCGTGTGGAGTTTTATCATCCAACGTTGATGAAGGCGATTGATTGACCAGGTAACATGTTGTACCCACTGCCTCTGCCTAGAATTCTTGTCCTAACCCGACACCGCTAAGCATGCTCCTTGATTTTTCCATTAGTGTCTTGTTCATCCTTTCTGCAACTCCATTCTATTGAGGAGTGTATGGAGTAGTCTTCTGCCTTGCTATACCACACTTCTTACAGAATTCTTCAAATTCATTTCCGTAGAATTCTTCACCATTATCTGTTCTCAATACCTTTATTTTCTTCTCTGTTTGATTTTCTACCAGATCCTTAAACTCTTTGAATTTATCAAATACCTCGGATTTCTTTCTAAGAAAATAAATCCATGTGTTCCTTGAAAAACCATCTATAAATGAAATATAATACATAGATTTACCTACAGATGGAACAGGAACAGTTCCAAACACATCATTGTGTATATACTCTAAGATCCCCTTTTCTCTTGTAGCACCAGATGGGAATCTTACTCGATTATGTTTACCATATATGCAATTTTCACAGAAATCAAAATCCAGAATGCAATTATACATAGATTCAACCATACCTTTACCGTGTAGTGTTTGAAGGCCCTTTTCTCCAATATGTCCCAGTCTTTGATGCCAAAGCATGGTCTTATTTCTAGGGACAATATTGGTCTTGTCTTCATTATTTCTCTATTCAGGGACAACAGAACTGTTACACCCATTAGTATAAGTGCTTCCTAGCAATTTGTACAGAGTTCCACACCGAACTCCCCTCATCAACACCATTTCTTCTCATAGCATCTTGCAATTGTTCTTTCCAAATACAGTATCCACTCCTGCATCATCCATCTTGCTTACAGATATTAGGCTCCTGGCTAGTTTTGGAATGTGCAGAACCCCAGGGAGAGTTCTAATCCTTCAATCTTTTAGAAGAAACTTAACCCTTCCACATCCCAAGATTTTTGCTATCGATTCATCTCCTAGGAATACATCACCACCATCGTATTTTTCATATTCATAGAACCACTCCCTGTGAGGAGTCATATGGTATGACGCACCTGAGTCGATCAACCATACATCACGGTCTGCATGTGTACTTGTAGTTTCCAGGTAAAAATTACCTCCTTATTTAGTGGAGGTTTTCCCCTCTGTCGAAGAAGTACCATCAGATCCCTTTGGTTTATAAACCTTCTTAGACTTGCAATCTTTCTTATAATGCCTTGTTTTACCACACTTCCAGCATTTCCTCGAAGATTTTCCTGGAGACTTAGATCTACTTGTAGATTTATATCTCCCCCTCGAAGGTTTACCAGGATTACTGTCTTGAGTATGACCTCTTACAAATAAAGCATCTGTACTATGAATATCCATGCTTTTCCACCTCATCTCTTCAGATAACGAGGATGAAACTACATCCTCATACTTCAATGTAGATTGAGTGGTACTACCAATTGCTACAACCAGATTATCCCAAGAGTCTGGAAAAGAACATAACAAAGTAATACACTTATCTTCTTCTGCAATCATAATATTAACAGAGACAAGTTGACTTACTAGAGTATTAAAGGCATTTAGATGTTCTGTCACAGAATCTCCATTTTCCATCCTAAGATGATACAAGTTCATTCGAAGAAACAACTTGTTTATCAGGGACTTTGATTGATACAAATTCCCCAACTTATCCCATAGTTCCTTGGCTGTAGATTCTCCCGAGACATTCAACAAAACTAAATCTTCCAGGGAGAGTCGAATAGTACTCCTTGCTCTTTTTTCCAACTTCTCCTAATCTTCCTTCGACATACCAATAGTTGGTGTACTAGTAGTTTGTGTACTAGTAGGTTGTGTACCAGTAGCCTATGTGCTAGTAAACAGTGTACCAGTAGGATATGTACCAGGATCCACAATGATCCATTGCTCTTTGTCTACAAGAATTTCCTCCATCTTGAGCTTCCATAGCTCAAAGTTTTTACCATTGAATTTCTCTATCTTGATTCTATATGATCTCGCCATTCCTCTTTCTATACTCGAATCTCCACTGCAAAATCTCCCACTAAACCCAGGTTTATCACAAACCCAAGATAAACTTGATCTATCAAGAACAATCCAAACCCTCAATAACAAAGGCGTCCCTCTGAAGCCAAAAATGAGCTCTGATACCACATGTAAGTTTTAAACCTCTGAAGTAAAGAAATGCATATAAGAAAGGTTTTCCTGGTTGAGGGTTTCCAATATAAAATCTTTGTGTACTCTGTGTATGAGCCATTGATTAAATTTTGTTTTGCTTAAGAATCTATATGCATTGCTTTACTTCACAAGTTTAAAACTTACAAGTATTCATAGTGATTTGGAGGAAAATCATGAAGGTCATGGGGTAATTTTAAGGGTTTGTATCTGTGTTGAGTCTTGGAGGGTGTTGGATCAAGCACAGGAGATGAAATATCACCCTTGGTTTGATGATGCTTATCAACTTGGTCGTGGTCATCACATGGCTCAGATGGGATTTTTTTATCAAAATCAGTTATAAACTGAGGCGATATATGTATAATTTTAAGAGGAGGATATACAATTTCAATATTATCATGATCATCATTTGCATGAAGCAGGTGAAGAAAAATTTGTTTAGCATGTTCAGTAAAGGACAAAATGTAATTAACAACAAAAAATATAATGTCTTGGAAAAAAATCAATTTTAGGTACTTGTTTTCTGCCATGACATCTTTTCATACCACTGTCAAGAGATCTCTTCTTCTAGTGGAGTTTCTAAATCACACTTGAACATTGAGTGGAGTCGCCAATAAAATATTCAGGCTACTGAGTCTTTGGACAGTGGATTTGTCATAAAAAAATTGAATTCTAGATTCTTGGAAATGGAGTCGCCAGGTGAATGATATACAACCTTTCTGTGTCTGAGTACTCTTCACCATTTGTACTCAAATTTGAAATTTTTCGTTTCTCCCAGGGAATATTTTTCCTTCGCTCCCTAGTATGGTCGCTAGAATGTTAGCACTCTGTAAATCTGTTTGGCTGAAAGACAAACGACAGATGTAACTCTTTCAACCAGCTTTAGGTTGGATTTTGACCCTTCCAACCAGAGAGGGATCTCTCGAGCATATGGTACTTTGAAATTCTTAAAATATTTGGCAATGCTTGTACAGAGGTCAGATTCTTCCATGATGTAAATTTTAAAAGTGGTGGGACGAAACAGAAAAGTAGTTCCATTCGGGCAATGGGGTCAATTCCTGAAAACGTATGAAAATTTATAATCTACGTATTCCCAGATGGAACAGAGGCAAAATAGGTATGATGTTCATCCAAATAAGTAATATGAGATGGTAGAGTAAAATAAAAGAAAGATTATTATCAGCAAGAGTCATCTAATGAAGGGTGAATCTCTTGGTATAGCATTATAAGAAGAAAGATGAAGGATGGTTACTAAAAAAAGAGCACCAATCATGAGTGAATTCTGAATCGAGAACCAATAGACATATAACAAGTATAACCAATATGAGGAAGGGCACCAACAGGTTGGATTATTTCTCTTGCTTGAAGATTATATATAGTACAAAAACACATTTATGAATATGAAATACAATAAAACATATTGAACATCAACACCGTGATGAATCTCAGCTATCTGGGAAGACCTTATATGCTTATATTGAAGTTCATAAGAAATTACAAAGTTCTCCTGCTACAAGGGTAGGCCCCTCTCCAGTAAGTCCAACCATTCATTTATCTTTTTAACAATATATATAGATAAATCACATATGGGCCCCAAAACGAATCATCTTCTCCAAGATTCCAAAAATAGATATCAGTCACAGAAGGAGTAGCATAACAAAACCGAACTCCTACTTTCTAGGGAACGTTATAAACAAAAAACTGACATATTTAATTTAACCACTTGTCTGCATCATCACAAAATTCCCTGAAATATACTTAATTTAGCTAGTAATTTATATCAAGTTTGCAATCTCTTCCTTTAAGGTGTCAAGCCAAACAGACTGGCTTTCTCCAGTACCTTCAACCATTTCGGCTTTATTCTCCTCCTTATGTCACTTTATTCTTTTACTCTTGCCATCTTGCATGTGGTATTTGTCTGCATATCCATTAATGATCAAATCCTTCATGATATGATTCAATATGATTTCTTCACATGATCCTGGTTCATCTACAGATTTTGTGTGAAATTTTGTTGCCAGTATTTTCATAGCAAGCCTTTCTTTTTTCTTGATTGATAGTTTTGTTCTACTATTTGAATTTCCTGGTTTGTTGAAGGCCATTGGATATTTCACTTCCATTTCCTTTGGTTTTCCTGAAAACAGAAGCCTATTTCTCTCAACCATACAAGAATTGGATGAATGGATCGATTTGCAATTATCCCACTCTATAATATAACGTCAGTTACCCGAAATAGAGTAATATGACCTGTGTTTTGAGTAGCAGTCACCATAGAGTGCTAATCATGGGTTGTTGATGAAAATACTTATAGGAATAACAACTTATTGTGTTTGACCATCAATTTCGAATGATGAGTCTTTTAAATTGGTTATTTGGCGGCACTCACCTGGCATTGCACAGATGCATAGTACCCAAACAAGTGTCTCGAGATGATTTGACTGGCCGTCAACTTTCCCTTTCCACATGTGACCTTTGGATTTAACACATTGAATGACATTTGACATGTGATTTCGGGGAGTGATTGAGGGATTTCGAGCTCACTTGCTTTTCCCCCTGATATGCATCTGGTGGTACCACGTGGCCTCAAGATGAAACCATGGTATTCTTATCAGACTGCTTTCAAAAGATTAACCTCTGCGTTAGTTCTCGACCCGATATGTTCCTTGACCATTTATTTATGGTACCCACGATATATGATCCCCCGGGTCCCATCAACTTCACCTTTTTTTTATACTTGGCCTCGTCCGCTAGATGTGGTCCCATTCCTCCAGTTTGTCACACTTCTACACCAATTTAGCCTCTTGCTAAGTCCCAAGACTTGGATTACATATAAAAGTTATTACAGTGATAACACAAAAAATGGCTCAGTAATGCTTGGGTTTTTGTTTTCAAGAGAATTGCAACTGTGTAAATGCGTGATTTTTCTCTCTGGAATGATTGTGTAATTGTTCAGATTGCAAGCAAAATAATTGGTTTTTGGTTGAGTTGTGCATTCGCTGGTTGATATGTTGGTTAAAATCATGGTGGGTCTCTGTGGATTTTAAATTAATATGGGTATTATCATTGTGTTAAATGATGGAGATTTTGGCTCTGTGTGTTATTGTCGATTGCTTCCTCACAGTCATGAGTGTAACCCTATCTAGTCATGTTCAGACTACCATTTGGGTTTTGTGTATTTCTCGTACCAAATTCGTGGTCGTGGATCATTCTCATTATATTATCACCAAAGTATCTCAAGAATTGGTCTTAGGATGGCCATAATGTTGATATATACCATATGGTTCTGGGCTGATATAACTTATGCCTCGGTGTTAGGCATCCTCACTGGTACTGTTGTCAAATGGTTTGACCCTTAAGAAAATAAACAGAGGTTATATTTCTTTGTGTTCTTGGTAACTGTCATTATTCAGTTGACATTTTCCTCTCCTCTATGAATGTAAAACATACTTGTGCACCAGCCTTTTCTACCCTACCTGTCGTTGTCTTCCTCTGTGGCTAAATTTTGTTCCATTTCCCAAACTAGGAGTTATAAGGAGACCTTGTGGCTTACTACTATGTCTCTATAGAAAGGGTTTTTACTGTGGTTGATATGTCCATGAGGACCTCTAGTTATCTATGTTATTAGTTGAATGAACACACTCTCGATTGTCTCCTCATATTTGTTGTGACATATCCCAATTTTAAATCTCCAACTATTTTTCTCCCTTTGGGCATCTTCTTGGTTGTTAAATATGGGTTTATCAAGTGGAGGGGTTATGGATTTTTTTTGTCGAGTCCTTACCTCGTCGTTCTATGATTAAATTGGTTGAATAATTAGGATTGGGAACGATTAATTTACAGTCGAGGGATGTTATCCTCTTGGTATGTTTCCACTCACTATGTTCTTACAATGTTGTCTTAATTGCAAATTGGAAACACCTGTGTGTTTCGCTGGGCCCGATCAAGGTTATAGATAATTATGGAAATGGTGACTGTGTGTATTTGGTTATGTTCATTGTGCAAATATTATTGAATCGTCGTGCATATTGGAAATGTTTACATGGACAGTGATGAGGTTTGATTTTTATGTTGACTATGGTTTTGTTGCAAAACCTTATTGTTTGATATGAGGAAGAATGTATGTAATTGAGCATGTTTGGAAGTCTGTTCATATTTGGGAAAGGGACCTATGTATATTTTAATTTGGGATGATCATGAATTGCTAGACAGTGGATGTTATTTTTATAGTGATGCAGAGATGTAGCAATGTTTCTGTGTGTTTTCTTTAAATTCTTAAAAGGAAATAAAGAAATTAAAGACCAAGCATTTTCTTAACAGGAATGGAAAGTTGTTTCGATTATGAGTATGATTGTACAGGATGTTCTAAATTGAGAAGTTTTGAGGAATTTAAATGCTAGGACGACGAACAGTTTGATACACAGTAATTGTTGATATGGTTTTGTTATTTTTTGTATTGATTTTAGTACAGAGTTATGTTTATTGATTACTTGATTTGTTTTATGAACAATATTCATTATTTCCATGCCATTCTCACACTTTTCCGCACATTACCAATCCCCTCCCATTCCTAGAATCAATATTCACGCCATGTTCTTAAAATTAAATTATAATTAAATGAATTTTTTTTTATTATAGCAGTTGAAGGATGGCACAGAGATGAGTTATAGTTGATATGTTTTTTTATTACAACACAGTTGATTGTTTGATGATTTTTTGAGCAGTAATCATGATATACCCACCTTCATTTTACCACTTTTCGCTCAATACAATCCCTCATATAGCCTAGAACCCTTATTCAACCCCTACTCATTGACAAGTATTAAACTATTTTTATGGATTGGATTGCATGATTCTGATGTGTTGTTGAGCCAAACTTTGTTTCATATTTAAAGAGATGTCATGTATGGTTTGTTGAAGAAACTAGATGCTAATAAATGTTGCATACATGAATGAGATTGTTCAGCAGAGGAAGCCATGGTCAGAATAATAGGGGAAGAGGATATAGGAATAAGGGCCCAAGAAGGACAAGGTTTTTGATACATTTTGATGTAGATCCACAAGAGTTGAACCAAATATTCCAAGTTGGGTTTCTCAACTAAGTTGGACAAGGGTTGGTCCAACCTAGCCCATAAATTTCTCCTTTCAAACCCCCACATGTCCCTGGTATCCCAGTTCCCCCTCATGTCTCATTGCAACCTAAAGTCCCTGAAAATGACGAATGGAAAGATATTGTCCACCCAACAGTCTCCCAACATCGTGGCTAGTCCAATTTGTCTCTACCTGCTCCTCCTCCGTCGATTAACCCAATTGTCCAAGATGCCCCTGCACACTCACCTGTACAATATTCCTATGCAAGAAAGAGATTAAAAATTGAAGCCCACCATGCACCTGATAAAGGAAAAGGTGTTGCTTCCCCCTAGTCTCCCTCAAGTGACTTTGCCAAATCTATTTTATCCCACATGCACTTGAGAGATGATTTCTCTCATGTTATCAGGGAGATCAGGCCTAAAGGATCCACGCGGCCTAAGGAAAATTCATATAAATCAAAAGGAGACAGTAGAAACAAAGGGAAAATTGCCTCCAAAAGTGGAAAATATGGTTTTTGAGTCTTTTTATTTATTGATTGTTGAGAAATGTTGATTGTTGAAGTTTTGGACATCACACTATTTTTGGATATGTTGGATATTATATTTTTTGGATATGGCTTCAAATATCATTGATATTAATTTTCAAAAGTATGAGAGTGATGATGGGAGCCACAAGGAGGGATGTGTTTGATTGATTAACTAGTTGTGTTATGTTTGTTAAGAAACTAAAGGGAGTCACAAGGGGCCCCACCTACTAGTTATTATTTATTAAAGACCCTTATTATTAATTTATTAATTTTCTCCCTAAACTAAAAGTTAGATGAGTTTTAGTTAACTTAACTAAAAGAGGTAGTTTAACTACTTCAACTAATTTTGATTGCTTAAAGACAAAAGGAGAAGGAGGAACAAGAGGATGATAGAAGCGGAAATCATACTAACGTCTACTCTTGAGTTTATTGAGCTAGCTCAGTTTTCATTCATTCTTTAATTCATTGAAAGCCTAATTCTCTTTTATGATAGCAGGGTCCTATTGTAGACAACAAGATTTAAGGTTGAATCACATCATTCAGACATTTTCTTTTCAGAGGTGATGATCTATCTTTGATAGTCTGTGTAGACTTGTCTGTTTGTGAATTAAATTTCATGACTGATAAAGGATATTGTGCATAGTCTATTGGGAAACAATTTGTCGCAAGTTGATCCAACTTTTAAAGTTCAGGTTTTTACTTTCTGTCAAAAGTCCTTTTGTATGGTTTTCATCGGGGACATCTAAGTTTGAATTGGGTCCAAACTTCCTTGGGGAATTTTGTAAAGAGAACAATTCTTTTGATAAATTGGAATGAAATAAGTGATTTCTTTCTGTCTCATCTGTGTTAATTATTGACTTGGTATTTTTTCTTCTGTCTCTATAATTACTTTTGCATCTGTTATATTCAGAAAATTACATAAATATTGAATTCTTCAATAATCTTTTATTTATAATAAAATCATCCTAAGCCCTTGTAACCAATACTTATGTATTAGGAAACAATTTTTGAGGCTATAAACATAGGGTGATATTCCCGTCTATATTTCTTTAGCCAAGAAAGATATGAAAATTCTTGAGTAATATCATTTCATATCTTTTCCTCAACACGGTGATCAAAAAATCATCAACATACAGAACTAAGAGTAGAAGCGAATCAGTCGTCCTAAGCATGTAGAAATTCAGGTCTTATTTACAACATACAAAGTTCTGTGACATTAGGTAGGAGTCCATCTTGGAATACCATGCCCTCAAAGCCTGCTTAAGTCCATAGAGGGACTTCTTCAGTTGAAAAACCAAATATGAATCATGCATAAATCCCTGGGGTTGCTCCATGTATATCTACTAAGAGAGATCACCGTGAAGAAATACATTCTTCACGTCCATCTGATGGAATTCTCATCCCTTGGCTGTTGAAATGGAAAGTGCCAGTCGTATGGAATCCATATTCACTACTGGACTGAAGGTCTCATCATAGTCAATACCATGAACCTGTTGAAAAACTTTGGAAACAAGCCTAGCTTTGTATCTGCTAATATGTCCATCCACTGCGCTCTTCGTCCTATAGACACATATGCATCTGACAAGTTTCCTCCCAAAAGGAAGGGGAACCAGATCCCAAGTCTGGTTCTCAAGGAGAGAGTTGTACTCCTCCTGCATGGCGGATTCCCAAAAGGGATTTCCAACAACCTTGCCATAAGACTATGGATATGAAGACTGAACCAAGAAAATATGCCTGGAGGGAAATGGTTCAATTGTAGTGAGTGAAACAGGAGGATCCTATAAATCAGATTGATTCCTCCTAGTATCGGCTAGATCACCAACGAGATCCCCTGCATCCTTAAGAGTAGTTTGTGTCAACTTGTGCCTCTACTTTGGCTCTACAACTGCATATGGATGCTCTGACTCTGCATATGACTGTACTGAATCTGAATATGAATCATATGAGTCCTTTGAATCATAACTCTTATCTGAAGAAGAGTTGACATGTGCATTCTCATAATCTCAGATAGGTGGAAGAATGAAGGTTTCTACATGCGACTGCTGAGGTACATGCAAGACACTTTCCTCAAATTGGACACTTCACTCAATGCTGAGTCGGTCCGAGGAAAGGTCAATAAGTGTATATCCCTTCACAACATAAGGGTATCCAGCAAAAATACACTCAGTTTTCTGTGGATCAAGTGCCTTCCTCTTTTCAGAGGGAATTCGGGCCCATGCATGTGAACCGAAAATGCGAAACTGGGTCACTTCCAATTTGAGGCCGCTACAAGCCTCATAGGGGGTCTTATCCTTGACAGATCTATGGGGAGATCTGTTTTAGATGTTAGTTTTGCAATTAATTTCTTCATCCCATAGTCTCTATGGTAGTGAATTTACATGAAGCATGCAAGATGCCATCTCCTTTAGAGATCCATTTTTCCGCTCAGCAACTCCGTTTTGTTGTGGAGTATAGGGAACTGTGCACTGCAATTTAATCCCTGCCTCATGGAAAATATTATGGATCTCATGATTCACAAACTCTACCCCATTATAAGTTCGGGGGACTTTGATCTTCTTTCTGGACTGTGTCTCAACCATGGCTTTGAAATCTTTGAGGTGTTGAAAGACATCATATTTTTTCCTCGGAAAATAGATCCATGTAAAACGTGAGAAATTATCAACAAAAATGAGAACAAAACCTCGCTTTGTTGATGGATGTATGCATAAAATGACCCATAAGGTCATTGTGGATCACATCTAAAGGTGCATAAGCTCTCTGAGACTTTCCTTTGTCAAATTTCTCTTGAGGGTGTTTTCCGAGAACACATCCCTCACATACTCCCTTGGAGAAATGGATGCCTGGTAGACCGTCAACCAATATTTTCTTTCTAAGTTGTTGCATGTATCTGAAATTGAAATTTCCAAACCTTTCATTCCATATCCTACTACTTTTATCGATATGAGTAAGCAGTAAAGAATAATCAGGCTCAATCAATTCAGAAAATGTATACAATCTAGACTAATGATTTACCTCACCGGTAGCAACCATGGAGTTGGTTTCCATGTCATATATTTCCATGGAGTATGGTGTGAATATGAATTTATTTCTAGTGTTGGAAATAGTCATTTGATACATGGAGAGAAGGTTGACAGAAATTTTGGGAACGTGCAACACATTCTCGAAGCTTCTATTGTTGAGTTTAATCCTTCCTTTGTCAGTGACTTCGACAGAAGAGTTGTCCCCCATCAGAATAGGAGGACCTTTGCATGCATCCAATGAATAATATACATATTTTGAGGTATTCATGTGATGTGATGCTCCTGAATCTACGATCTAATCATCATGAGAGGAGTTGATGGCAATCAAGGCATGGCTAGAATTTCCTTTCTTGGAATTCTGATCTTCTAGCTTCTTCTTCTTAGAACCCTCGACAATACGATCTCCAAGGTTTTTTTGTTGAAGTATTTGAGTCATTAGATCTATTTGTTTTTTAATGCATGTGGATTCAGGATAGAATCCTTTGTGACAGTAGGTGCATTTCTCCCCTTTTCTTCCCTTTCCCCCTTTGGATCTGGAGGCATCGGTGAAGGGTTTTGTGTACCCTTCCTTATTCAGATGTGCATGAGATTTACTTTTTTCTTTATCTTTATATTTATGATATTTTTGGCTTCCATATTGCACAGTGAGTGCATGCACATTTGGGACTGTGATTTTTCCCATGTTGATGAGCTTGGTTTGCTCTTATGTCAAGGATTCGATAAAGTCCTCAAGAGAAGGCATCTTCTAGGTGGCTTTAGAGGCGAATATGACAGAATGGAATGTGGATAGGAATACAGAGAATTCAATACCAATCTTGGAGAGAATGGTGAGAACCATTTGTTTCTCCTCCTTTGATTTATCAACCCCACAAGATTTGAATTGCGACAGTAAATCCTTGAATTTTGTAAAGAAATCTTGGATATTGTTGAAGATTTTTGGATCCAATGTAAGAATTTCTACCTCTATCATGTGTCCCCTCATCTCATCTTGTTTTCCAAATATCCCTTCCAAAGTGGTCCAAGATTCATTGGGAGTATTACAGGAAGATATGTGAAAAAGGAGATCAGGATAAATAACACTGCAAATTGTTCCTAGTGCCTCATCCATGCGATTTAAGTACTTGTATTTTTCTATGGCTAATTTCAGTTCTCTTAGCACCGAGAGTCACCTTCATACTGCAAGAGGATAATCCCAGTAACAATCAAAATGTAAAATGGATTAAAATGGTTTGGGTAGGTGGATCAATAGGTCTGCAAAGAAAGGAGAAGATAACAAAGGTTGATGCAGATCAGTTCGATACCATTAGGCGATGGAGTCATAAGTATCGTGAATAATGAAGGCATTTGAAATGCCTATTAGACAAAAGTATTTATGTATTAATGAGGATAAATAAGACAAAATGTGTTTGAGTGATAAATGGTGAAACATGGGCAAGACGACAGTAGATCTTCTACTGCCTCAGGAATCCATAGATTAAAGATGCTACCTCCAGACAAGAAGAAAAACATAAAATGTTTGAGTGATGAACCATGAAAGATGAGAAATATGACAACATATCCTCTACTACCTCAGGAATCCATAGATCGGAGAGATGCTACACCTAGACAAGAAGAAAAATAGAAATTGTCTGATGAACCATGAAATATGAGCATGATGAAAACAAATCCTCCATCGCCTTAGGAATCCATAAATCAGAGAGATTACATCTAGAATGGAAGAAAAATACAAAATGTCTTAGTGGTGAACCATGAAAGATGGGAAAGATGAAAACAGATCCTCTATCGCCTTAGGAATCCATAGATCAGAGAGATGCTACACCCAGACAAGAAGAAAAACATAAAGTGTCTAATGAACCATGAAATATGGGCATGATGACAACAGATCCTCCATCTCCATAGAAATCCATAAATAAGAGAGATTACATCCAATTTAGCACCCATGCTAAAGTTTATCTACCTGCCAACTTTAGGATCATTCTAACCGCACCTGGAGATGGTGCTAATTTTTGCACGAAAGAAGAACACTTCCCAGAGGATGATCTGATGTGGTGGCCTAACGTAACTATGGTGACGTGTTGTGAAAGAGAGGTGACATGTTTCTGTTCCAGATGGATGCCATGTGTCATGATAGATGAGAGAACCACATGTTTGAACTAATGACTTCCACGTACTTTGGCACTTCAGAGCCTGGGTGTTAAGAACCAAACATCAATATAGCATAGGAAAACTTCAGGAAAAGTACTCAACGCCTTGAAAAAGAGATAATTTCAGATAATAAGCCTCTTCGAGGGGGAAACCTCCTTTTATACCACTTAAATGTTCAAGTACAAGATGATTCAAAATGAAAATGTCTCCTTGGTATATATAGGAGACTAGGAGGTTTTAATGGCCTAAAGCTGACATAAATAAAATAACATTACTAATCTAAATCACAACTAATGGCCTAAAGC
>ML778416.1:292994-303811 GCA_009831015.1 Picea engelmannii
TAATGGCCTAAAGCCGACATAAATAAAATAACATTACTAATCTAATATGCCCCAATTAAGTGGTAATGAGCCAATATTAGGGCTTAACACTGGGGGTGGTCTGCATGTAGAGTTGGAGCTCTAAAGTGAATGATGACCGTCGATATGAGGAGGACACGCAGTAGGGATCTGTGGACTCTGGGAGAAACTAATTCAGAGGAAAATGAGAGCGGGGAAGATGAAACTCCCGAAGCCCAAAGTCCCGAATCAAACTACCACCGTTAGAATTGGATGGACACATGGAAGTGATCAGTGGACTTTGGGAGAAAACACTCTGGATGAAAGCGAGAGGGGAGAAGCCAAAACTCCCAAAGCCCAAATTCCTAAATTAAATCATGATTGTCTGATGGAGAAGGATGCGTAACACCTGATATTTAACCCTGGGGCTTCTATTTGGCACTAGACCTCGTGCAACTTTGACATCTGAATACACGTGAGTCGTTGATTTGAACTGCTCCTGGGATCTCCGTCGTTGGAAAAATAAACCCGCCCACTGCTTGTAATTTAAGCCAGAAATGGGTTGCTTTTAATGCTACGTTTGGACATTTCTATGCAACAAAGGACTTTTTCATCCTACGACCCTTGGAAAATTTATGTGATAACATTTGGCTCCACATGGGATGGCATGCTCCCTGCGAGCTTCCAAGAACATGTAGTTTTGGTTCCTTAGCCTTTGGGTTGTGGAGTCAAGCTCAAATACCTCCTGATGAGAACCACAGGCTGATATGTACACTATTCTACTTACAAAAAGAAAACAAACACATGTGCTCCATAAGGAGATTTATTTATGTACAATCCTAGACTAACTGATTTTTACAAAGCGTTATGTGAAAACAAACTTCCACTAGAGCCATTCAAGTAACTTCCTAACTAAAAACTTATTTACTCTGTCACTGATCAGTAAGGAACAATGAAACTATGACAACAAATTGATTACATTCTTTATATTTCCTCCTAATTATGAAGGTAAGATAAGGCTTGGAGGCTCCAATACATTGAGTAAATGCGACTCCATGTATTCCCCTATAGGTTCATAAAATAGGTGATAAAACCTATTGGATTGGTAAAATAAAACTTGCCTTTCTTTACAGATTCTCACATGGTTGAATGTCTGTGGCAAGTACATGTGAGTGAAAATCTGATGTAGGCTTTTGATCCACTTCTCTTTTTCTTTCTCTGATAACATCTGTTAGCTGATGGAAAAATATCTCCTCATATATATCAATAAATGGTTGTTTCTCCTTAACATGTTGCTCTTGGTAGAAGATTTCATTTTCATCATAAGGCTAGTTGCTAATGATTTTTGCCTCTATGCCAAAAAAATATTCAACGTCTTCATCACTGTCTCCATAATGATCAAATAAAGGAGGAGCCTCGAATGACATACCAAGAGGTATCTTCTCCCAACATGATAAATTTTTTCTTCAATATTAAACATGGGCTTCCTTTCAAGATTCAATCCAGGAAGCAATATTTTATCATCATCATATGAGTCAAAAATAGGTTGCTCATATCTATGATTTTTTAGAGACAGGGCTACAAATAATATCATCTTCCATAATAGACTCAATTTCTACACTTTCCTTACTGAGACAACAAACACAGTTTTCATCAGATGCAGATGAACATGGAAGATAAAAAATTGATTCCTCATCCAAGGTATCTTCTTCATTCCCACAACCTTCATAATAATCCGTTATATCCTAAACACCATATTTATACTTCTCACAACATATATAACAAATTAACTTAGAGGAATAAAACTTTTGAAAATGAATATTGAATGATGCATGAAACTCTTCGAGTGAAGAAATGCTAGAAATATCAAGAGGGTGATACCAAATACAAGCATCTCCTAGAAAATAGTAAATAAACATATTCATATGTATGTCTTCATGCTAGATGTGAAGTTGCTATATCAAAGCATGAAATCCTAGAAAATGTTCAAGAGGGTTGCCATTCTTACCTTCAAACAATATTGGCAGCAGGTCTTTCCATTCATCGATATGAAGCATAGGGTGTGGATAATGGCTGAGAAGTTGAGTGGGGAAAACCTCCTGGCCAAGATAGCCTCCATAGCCATTTGATTTTTGACCTTTCATTGGATTCACCAATAGATTCTGCAAAGTGGAGTCGTCATGGTGAAAGATAAGTAGTCAGAACAATGTGTCTAGCTTCAGTTCACCATCTAAAACTGAATCTCTTCATTGTCATTCTCCTAGGGAAAATATCCTCACGTCCGTCCCTGACAATGGTTCCATTAATTTTAGCACTAAGAGTCACCCTCAGACTACAAGAGGATAAGCCCAATACCCATCAAAAATTAAAATTGATTAAAATGGTTTGGGTAGGTGGATCAACAAGGTTGCAAAGAAAGGAGAATATAATAGAGGTTGTTGCATATCAGTGCAGGACCAATGGGATATGGAGTCATAAGTATCATGAATAATGAAGGAATTTGAACTTCCTATCAGAAAAAAGGATTTATGTGGTAATGAGGGGAAAGAAGACATAATGTGTCTGAGTGATAAGCGATGAAACATGGGCAAGATGACAACAAATCCTCTACTGCCTCAGGAAACCATAGATCAAAGATGCTACCTTCGGACGAGAAGAAAAATAGAATATGTTTGAGTGATGAACCATGAAAGATGGGAAAGATGACAACATATCCTCTACCGCCTCAAGAATCCATAGATCAAAGAGATGCTACACCCAGATAAGAAGAAAAACAAAAAGTCTCTGATGAATCATGAAAGATGGGAATGATGAAAACAGATACTCCATCGCCTCAGGAATCCATAAATCAGAGAGATTACATCCAAACAGGAAGAAAAATAAAAAATGTTTGAGCGATGAACCATGAAAGATGGGCAAGATGAAAACAGATCCTCTACCACCTCAGGAATCCATAAATCAGAGAGATGATACACCTAGACAAGAAGAAAAAAAGAAAGTGTCTGATGAACCATGAAAAATGGGAATGATGACAACAAATCCTCCATCACCTCAGGAATCCATAAATCGGAGAGATTACATCCAGAAAAGAAGAAATAGAATAACGTGTAAACTAAGAAGATGGTCTGATAAAAACAATTCAAAGGAATCTTTAATAACATAATATTTACAATCCAAGCCCTCAAGCTTACAAACGAAAAATACAGAGCCCTGCTCATAAAACTCTCTCGGCTCTATAGCCTCTGAACTATTTAATCTAAACTGATCTATTTATATCATATCAATCCACAACTACCAGGAGTGTGATATGGCCATCCCATTCAAGGCTTTACATATGTGTATCCTTTTGTTAGACTGTGCGTGTATCCTTCTATCATATGTAAGCTCAGATTAACATGGGCCTACAGGAAAAACCACCCATAGGGGTACCTTGGGCTGATATTTATGTCTCCACGGCCAGACCCTCCATGCCCTCTATTTATGGAGTTATTCAAGGTTTCAACCACCACTCCTTTTTCATTAACTGCTTTTTTGTTGGGATCGCAATGAGGCTTAACGCCCAGGGGGATACCACATGTTTCTCTTAGATTTGAAATTATGTAAGAACGTGATTGCGGGGTTGTCAAAGGAGTTTTATATCCACACCTCTTTTGAGCCCATAATTCACCACCTTTTGCCATGTATCTCTTTTACTATACCAGGGTTTCCATTTCGGGACTGCTCAAGGATTTTAACGCTTGAGCAAGTTGCATCCCTACAATGAAGCGTGGTTCTTGATCTTGTTGCGTTCCACGATATGGGAAGCCCTACCATTTTAGCACCCCCACTAAATTTTATCTTCCTTCCAACTTTAGGATCATTCTAACTGTGCTTGGAGATGGCGTTAATTTTGGCACGGAACAAGAACACTTCTTGGAGGATGATCTGATGTGGTGGCCTTAAATCACTATGCTGACATGTCATGAAAGAGAGGTGACACATGTCAGCTCTAGATGGATGTCATCTGTCATGATAGATGAGAGTGCCACATGTATGAACTGATGAATTCCATGTACTTTGGCACTTCAGAGATTGGGGGCGATCTGCATGTAGAGATGGAGCTCTAAAGTGAATGACGACCATCGATCTGAGGAGGACACACGATAGGGATTTGTGGACTCCTAAAGAAACTACTTCGAAGGAAAAAGAGAGAGGGGAAGATGAAAATCCTGAAGCTCGAAGTCCTGAAGAAAACTACCACCGTTAGATTTGGATGGACACACGACAACGACCAGTGGACTTCGGGAGAAAACACTTTGGATGAAAGCGAGAGGGGAGAAGACAAAACTCCTAAAGTCCAAATTCCTGAAGTAAATCATGATCGTCCGATGGAGAAGGACGTGTGGCGCCTGATATTTAACTATGGGGCTTATTTCTGTCACTAAACCTCACGTAATTTTGACATGTCGAATACACGCGAGCTGTTGATCTGAATTTCTCCTAGGATATCCGTCGTTGGAAAAATAAACCCACCACTACTTCTAACTTAAGCCCAAAATGGGATGTTTTGAATGTTGCGTTTGGACGTTTATGTGCAACAAAGGACTTGGTCATCCTACGACCCTTGGTAACTTTATGTGATAACAGGATATGTATTTGTATTCAATGTTAACCTATACAACCCTATGGTTCGAATATGTATGGTTAATTTCTCCTTCCATGCAAAGTAGTCATAAGGTGTAGAGATGAATTCTTTTTGGAAATCCATCTTTCCGCTGTCTTCAAAATTTTGTACCTACAAACAATTTTGGCGTAGATTTTTCTTAGTAGTCTTTCAGCTCTGATACCATGTAAATGTGTTCAAATTGAACATAATATATCTATCTAGAAAATACTACATACATTTGTAGAGAGAAATTGAGAAAGAAGAAGAAGGAGAGAAAGAATAGAAGAATTCTCATTAACCGTAATAAATAATGAATAATTTACACATGATATACTCTGTATAAATCAATGAGTGCACACTGGAGGAGAACCAATGCACCATAGTGGTGTTCTAGAGTGATCTAGACACACACCAGCAGTCACGAGAGTGAATTGCCACCTAGTCTAGTCTCCCGGGAAGTTACGGGAGTGAATTGCCACCTAGCTGAGTTAACTAGTCAACTAGTCTTCGGTTAACTAGTTGAACAAAGAGTAGTGATGAGTATATTAGGGAATCAAGTGTAATGCACCAGTGTGGTGATGATCCCAAGGCAAGTGCGCATTAGTTGGTGATGATCCCAATGTTGCATGGTGACAAAACTAATGCAGCATCTAAACTCAACTCAAGTAGTCAAACTGAAGTGTCAAATGAAAGAGAATATTCTACAAGTGGAATATTCTCCTCTAAAATATAGGAGACTGGATAATGACTAATTATGACTAATAAAAAAGGAAAAACCTTAGGAAAAAGAAATCCTAGGTGTGTGTGAAGTAATTCCAACAGTTATTGCATTGAACGATTGATTGAAATAGAATTTTATATTGTTATTCGAAGATATTTATATGTTGTTTCATGTTTAATATAAAATTTTAAGAATTATTTTCATGATAAAGTCGTAACAACATGTTTTTATAAAAAATTTGCAAAACATTTTGTACTTGGCATTTTTTATAATTGATAAGATTTGCAAATGTTTTTACACTTAAAACTAAATATTTCCAATTGTGAAATATTGAAAAATGTCAAACCAATTGAAATTTTAATGGGATATAGAATTCTAATTTCTCCATATAAATTTTTATGATGTTGAAACCACTCTCAAACATCTTGAAACAATTAATGGAAATGCTAACATTTAACTAAAATGATAGAAAATATTTTTCCTTGTAGGAGAAATATGTCAAGTTTGAAGTATTTAAGAATTTAATATTTCCAGCAATTGTCAAAATACACATATGAGAAAAAAAAGGGGGGCCTCAAGATGTTAGAAGTTTGGCCCTTTACCAACATGTTATTTCTAAGCATTGAGACCTAAAAAAGAGTTTTCCAAAACATTGTTTTGTTGTCACAATGGTGTTTAGACGTCTGATGTGTATAGAAGGTGGAATTTTTCCATTTATTAACAATCCTCTTGCCCTTGGACACACTCAAACACTTGTATAAAGTACTTTTGTTGGTTGTATGACTTTGATCCTTAAATTTCTTAGGGAAATTTTAAGATTCGGATTGTATCTTGTTTCTTCATCATTTGAGTTATGAATATTTTAAACCATGCATTAGTTATTTAATTAATTTTTTTAATTATATATATATATATATATATATATGCAACAACATATAATTTTATAATTGGCAACATGTTTAGATATTGAATGGTAATATTTTAATTTACATAGTTTCTTATTTATTCTAATAAACTATGTTGAATATTAGAAGTAATAATTTTTGTTTCTAGGGTTTTATGAGCTGGATGGCGGAGGCCTCCTCTGTAGCTCCACGCGCTTCTGCGCGAGAGCTCGACCCTCACCCGAGCTCTCCCTCCAGGTGCTCCTCCGTTAGACGCTCGGGAAACCCCTCCGGATCCCCGTCTCGAGCTCCTCCCTCCTTCGTTCAGCCGTCTCCAGCAGCAACGACAAGCACGTCCTCTGCTACGTCGTTGATTCCCTCTCCGACCTCCTTCAAAGACGCGGTCCAAGGCCGCTCTTCTGGATTTTCCCCTGTGGTCCATGAAGCTCCAGATCCAGTGATCCTTGTACCTCAGGAAGCGGCGGTTCGGGAGGGGTTTTTTAGATCTAATGCTCTGTTTTGCAGGTTTAACGGCTTCTGGCCTCGCCTGGCAGATATGCATTCTTAGATTGCTTCAAATTGGACTCCTCTCCTCGATTACGAAGCTCATGTTCGCCCATGTGTAAAAGGTTTCTTCATAGTGATTTTTTTCGCTGCTAAAGATAGAGATTTGATCTACAGTTTTGGGCCTTGGTTATGGGGAAGGTTGGGTCTGTCTACGCAGCTCTGGATCCCTTCTTTCGACCTCTCCTCAGCTTCCATCCCTACGGCCCCCGTGTGGGTAAGGTTCCCTGGTCTACCTATTCATTTTTGGGGTGATTCCTCTCTTAGCCATATTGGAAATGCTCTTGGCAAGTTTCATAGTAGCAATCCAGAAACTAAATGTGGCTTCACTACCTATGCACGGATCTGTGTAGAGATGGATTTCAGTAAAGGATTCCCAGCGCAAATCACTCTTCAAGGGATTAATTATTCTTGGACGCAGAAGCTCGACTATGAGAATCTTCATTTCAGGTGCAGAAGTTGTCTTGAAATAGGGCACTTAGCCAGCAAATGTCAAAAACTCCCTGAGAAAAAGAGGAACTCAAAGAACCAACGCAAACCCACATGGTGGGTAGGAGCTCTTCCTGAGCATCAAAGCATAGAACCGGCTAATGATACCTCAAGCGAGGAAGATACAGATATTTTACCATAGAAAACAGAACAAGTCACCTTTGTTCAAGAGCAAGAGCCTCCTTCCCCTAAAAATCCCAAGGGGAAGGCCCAGGAAAAAACTGATCCAACCAGAATGCCAGGCATTTCACAGCCCGAACACCAGATCTCAAGCTAGGATGACTTAGCAGATGAAGAAGGCCCCGACTTAACTGATGAAGAAGGCCCTCCAAGATTGAAGGAAAGCCAATCTCATCAAAGCAAAGAATGGCAGACCGTGCCAAAAAGGAAAAAAAAAAACCTTCAAGTCAGAAAGGATGTAATGACCCGTAGTCAAACCGGGTCACTGAAATAGTTGGGTTTTCCAAGCTCACAAGTTATTTCTGCTTTAGTTCACTTAGGTTTGGCCCTATGATTTACCAGGAATCTTTCAGCTGAAACAGGGTTGGAACATTTGTTGAAACACAGTGCTGTAACATATGTTGAAACACAGTGCTGGAACATATGTTGAATCACAGTGCTAGAACATATGCTGAAACACAGTGCTGGAACATGATGAAATAGTGCTGGAACATATGCTGAAACACCGTTGTAACAAATGTTGAAACAGTGTTGAGACACATGCTGAAATAGTGTTGAGACTTATGCTGAAATAGTGACTGGAGTTTCGGCATTTAAATTTATTTCAACTCTTTTAGAAGGCGTACAGGAACTAGTTCAGTTCACAAGTCTATAGCTATAGAAGTAGAATTGTTCAAAAAGACAGGCCCGAAGAAATTTGAGGCCATTTTGTAATCGAATCTGTGGCTAGTCCACCCCATTAATATAATCTATAATCGTTTCTGTCAAAAATATATATATATATATATATATATTAGAAGTAATAATATGGTTGATATGCATGTTTAATAGTACAACTTTTTTTATGATATGTTAACATGATGATTCAAAAACCGAGTTTATGTTCATGTATTTTGTAGATTTGAAAGTAAGATTATATAAAAATTTGGTGTATAATTTAAGAATTAAATTTCTAACATGTATTTAAAGAACATATTAATGAATACCAGTGTAAAAATTAATAACTAAGATTACAATGACATTAATGTGAAGATTTTGAAATATAATTAGATGTAATATATGTATATTATTTAATTCTAGGTTTGTGAGGCTTCAAATTCGAGTCATTGATACAAATATGAACTTTATTTATATCATTAATTTTGTATATTAGTATTTCATAAAACAATTTATAATTTTCTAAGAAACTACATCCTTAATAATTTTAAATAAATTGAATTAAGTTTATTATTCAATTTTATTATTTTATTTGTATTAGTATATTAATGGATTTTTTAATTACTAAACATATAATTATAATGAAGAGTGATGTTTTTTATAACTATCCAAGTACTATATGATGTTATTTAAATTTGGTTTCTATGATAATTTGGTTTTTAACTAAAGTGTTTGTTAGTTTACATACTTTTATAATTGCTTTTGGAATTATTTAAATTATGCCCCCAATGTTGACTAAAACCACAGTTAATGAAGTAATTTAAAATTTGATAGAAATCAACTTACGAATGGATGACAAAAATAACAATAGGAAGATTTGCAACCATAAAATTTTAGGGCCAATCGAATGTTTATCATTGGAGATCATAACTTTTTATAATAACAATTTTTAGTGTAGAAGAGTCTATTCAAAAAGAGTAAACATAACAATGGAAAATAAGATGTATTCATATGTAATTTATTTTTTGAAGAAGAATTTAGTTAGAATGAATATGTATGAACTATCTATGCAATAGAAAAATGTTTATGGTAATTTTACAATTATACTTTCAACCATATTGAAGTTTGTAATTTATAAAAATATCTTTGCATTTTTTATTTAAATTAAGTCTTTATGTTTCATATTAAAATTTTGACATAAGTTCACCAATACATAATCTATAATAAAGGCCATTTAATAAAAATAAACATCATGATAATAACCATCTAAAAAGCATAAACATCATCTAAAATACACATTTAAATTTGCTAACATCATCTAATTATATATACCTCTAGCTCATATAAACGCCATTAATTAGCTAGCACACAAATCTAGTAATCTAACAGGGCATCATCTTTGTGATCACATCTAACAAAACACAACCATTTTCTAACATCATCATCACACACATATAACAAAAATAATTTAACATATACATCTATTAAACACATTTAACAAACACATGATCAACACAAAAAATGCACATCTAATGAACATTGTCATAACATACACATCTATCAAGAACATTTAACAAACATATTTAGCGTGACCTAACAATATACACATCAATATCAAGATATAAATTAAGTACATCAACAAGAATAGAAAAAATGCAACACACACACACACACACACACACACACACACACATATATATATATATATATATATATATATATATATATATATATATCACATGTGCATAAAATGAAATACTCAAACGAATACAATCCACTCCCTCACTCAATCTAAAGTCTAAGGAAGTCTATTGATGCCATCAACATCCATAACATGTTATGTGTGTAATAATCGTATTAATTTAACATCAATTAATTTCATAAACTGAAACAGTAACTTCTACTTGATTGCAAAAAACTCAGTAATTTCTTTTAATTTAGCACATACGCATGTTAAATTTATCAACGAACAATAATTTCATAACAGAATAAAATTTACTTAATAGAATAATACAATTTTACCTCTTCTTGATGCTAATTTCTCCGTTGACCCGGTTGTCCAGCCCGCTGCTTTGTTGTTGCCTAATGTGCTGACCAACTCTGCCCAAACCTTGTTTCCTTCCTACCAGCTAGGACAACTTCCTAGCTCTAGGATACCATATGGATATCCTATCCCCCGTGCCCAAAACCCCTAGCAAACCGGTGCCCCCCATAATGATCCTCCCCCCCGACTGCATAACTCAAACTCAAAACCCCCAAAAATCCAAGAGAACCCTGAAAAAAAATATCCTCCTTCCGTAAGCCTCCTCCCATCATATTCCCCCTTCACCGACCCTTTCCTCCTCCTTCCTTTCCTTATCCATACATTCATTTCCTTATCCTCTTATTTAATGTCTTATTCGATTATTAATGTTTCTTATCCTTACATTTAATGCTTCTTGTCCCCTCTGTATACGTAATCCTTTAATTAAACAATTAAATTTATTAACCCTCTTAAATTTAATACCCATGTCATTGAATGTAATAGGTAATTAATAAATTAATTAATTAATCAAAATTATAACATTTAATTAATTAATAAATATTTAATTAATATCATTATACCAATCTTTGTTTAGTTAATAACATGTTAGAAAAATTAATTACCTAATAAATTTTTACTTAATAATCCCTAAGCATA
>ML778416.1:314046-349373 GCA_009831015.1 Picea engelmannii
CACCCCCCCTCTCAGTTATATTTCCATAAATTGGTATCAGAGCCGATGCCTTTAATCAAAGGTTGATCCATAAGCTTGAACATGACTAGTCATGAAGGAATTTCAACTAATAGATCCCCTATGTTTGATGGAACAAACTTTTCCTTTTGGAAAATAAGGATGAGAACATATTTAATGTCTTTGGGTGCTAATGTTTGGGATGTCGTTGAAACTAGATATGTGAAGCCTGTAGTCTTGGCCTCAAAAGATGATAAGATGGAGTTTATATTTAATGAAAAAGCAATAAATGCCATACTCAGTGGACTTTCAGAAGTCAATTTTATCAAATTCATGCATTGTGATTCAGCAAAAGTTAAGTGGGACAAGTTGATAAGTAGTTATGGAGGTAATGAAAAGGTGAAAGACGCAAAACTTTGGACTCACATAATGAAATTTGAGCAGTTAAAGATGGATGAAGATGAAACTATCAGTAATTCCTTCTTACGTATAGAAGAACTTGTCAACACTATGAAAGGTCTAGGTGAAACGATAGATGAATCTTTTCTAGTCCAAAAAATATTAAGATCTCTTCCTGATAGATTTAACTCAAAGGTCTCTACTATAGAGGAAATAACTGATCTCAAAACATTGACACTAGATAAACTTCTTGGAACCCTAACTTCTTATGAAATGAGAATCACCAAATGTAAATCCACTACAAGAGAGGAATCCTTTAATGAAGAGAAAAACATAGACCCTGATATAGATGAGATTGAAGAAAATTTTGTGAGAAGACTAGTGAAAGGATCAAGCAAATACAAGGGTAAGTTGCCCTTCAAATGTTTCAAATATGGTAAGATAGGTCATTTTGCATCCAAGTGTCCTCACGAAAGAAAGGATGAGACATATGATAATGAAGAGAATCACAAACAAAAGAAGGTATATAAAGAGAATAATTTTAATAAGAAAATCCTTTGTGTAAAAAATGATGATGATCCTTCAGATGATGAAAATAGTGACTCTTCTATTGAAAGTAAAATAAATGATTTCATGCTAATATATTTAGAATACCTAAACATTGAATATACAGGAAGTTAATTCCCTGATGGTGAAGCAGTAGTAGATCTTGAAGGAGAACTTGTCAGTGCCATGGAAGAGATTGATAGACTCAGAGAAAAGAAAAGAAAACAAAAATAGTTACTACTCAGGTATGAGAAAACATGCAATGAACCATCTGAAGAAATTACTCTTTTGAAGGTTAAGTTAGAAGAAGCTAAGAATATTTAATACATCCTCAAACAACAACTGAAGGAAGCCAAAACAAAAGGTGAAAAAATGGAAGCTGAAGTAGTGACTGTCAGAAAAGATCTAGAGAAATTCCAAGACTTATATCATCAAAATCTGACAAGTATTAAAGCCTCAGAAGGATTAGCCACCATTATGAATCAACAAAGGAATCCAAAGTTGAAAACTGGTTTGGGTTATGAATAGGGATCAAGTAGTGGTCAGCTAAGCAACAAAGAATCCATCAAGTTTGTCAAATCTACAACCATTGACAACAACAAACCTGCAAAAACAAAGGAAGATAATCAGCCACCAAGGAGGAGTGAAGGAAAAAGTACAAAAACTAAATCTGTAGAACAAAGAAATAATACACCCTCTTCTCAAGGAAATAATCAGCATGGAAGAAATCGACCTGCTCAAAGAAGACAACCATTTTCTAGGTTCAAAGATTTGTTCTATGGATATTGTTTTTTCTGCTCTAACTTTGGCCACAAAGTTGTAAATTTTTCTTTAAGATTTAGACATGAGAAATCAAGACACTCAAGGAAGAAATATCTGTCACAACAAAGAATGAGACAGCTAAGTAACAAACAAACACAGACTGCAAATCATGTGATGGTTGGGAAAACGATGCATATTAAGAATAACAATTGTTATGATCCTTTATTCAATGAACTAGAATGTTACATGTACCATAATTATGGGCATAAAGTTGCAGACTATCTCTTAACGAACTATAAACCAGATTAAAATCACAGAGCTGAAAATGTGAAGGTTTGGAAGAAGAAACAAGATAACAAGTGTGTATTAGTGTTGTCATCTCAAAGACAAAAGAACCCATGGTATATTGACAGTGGATGCACCAGGCACATGATAGGTGACAAAAGTAATTTCTTATCACTCAAAGAAAGTAAATAAGGAAATGTGACTTTTGGAAATAATGCTCCAGGAAAGATCAGAGGTAAAGGTCTAGTAAGCTTAATTAATGGAAGAGGCAAATCTCAAGATGTATTATTTGTTGATGGATTAAATCATAATATTCTTAGTTTTATTCAAGTGTGTGATAGAGGATGTGAAGTCACTTTCACTTCCAAGGATTGTAAAATAAAAACAGTGAACACAGGAGAGTTGATTGCAAAAGGGGTTAGAACTGAAAACAATGTCTATGTTCTAAAGGAAGATAAGGAGGAATGTCATTTAAGAAAATTTGATGAAAGTTGGTTATGGCACAGAAGGCTTGGACACCTTAATTTTGATCATATTGTCAAACTGAATAATGAAGGTGTTGTGAAATATCTTCCAAGAATATCTAAGCCTCATAACTCTATAAGTGATTCATGACAAATGGGGAAGCTGACTTGTGCTCAATTCAAATTGAAGAGTTTCACATATTCAAAGAAACCACTTCAAATTAATCATATGGATCTGTGTGGACCATCGCGAAAGGAAGGAACTCGAGGAGAACGTTACTTTATGTTGTTCATTGATGACTTCTCCAGACTTCCGTGGATTTCCTTTCTGAGAGAAAAAACTGATGTGTTTGAGAAGTTCAAAATGTTTAAGGCGTTAGCTGAAAATCAGACAAGAAGGAAGTTAAAGGCAATTCGCTCCAACAGAGGAGGAGAATTTCTGCCAAGAGATTTCAAAGAATTCTATGACATACATGGAATTAAAAGAGAATATAATATTCCAGGTACTCCCCAACAAAATGGAGTTGTAGAACGCCAAAATAGATTAGTTCAGTAGATGGAAAGGGATATGATGAGTGAAATGGATATTTCACAAAACTTATGGGTGGAGGTTGTTCACACGGATGTTCATATTCTGAACAAAGTGCATCTAAGGATGAATAGTAATAAAACTTCATATGAGTTGTGGTTTGGTTGACCTGCATCAATCAAGGACTTCAAAGTATTTGGAAGTAAATGATACATCAAAAATAATGATGATCATCTGGGAAAATTTGATGGTAGAGTTGATGAAGGTATCTTCTTAGGATACAGAATGAATAGTAAAGTATACGGATGCTTTAACAAAAGAATGCATAAATTAGTAGATTGTATTGATGTTCGAATTGATGAAGAAGCTCCTATAAAAGATCAACAAAGAATAAGCACTAACTCAGATGAATAAGATGATGAGAATAATGAAAATGAAGAACATCAAATCTCAGAGTCACAAGAAGATAATGAATTAGGTGGAGAAGAGACACCCATAAAAGAAGAGTAAAGACAACAATCAACATCGGATCCTTCTTCCAGAATTACTCAAAAGAATCATCCTGCAAGTCAGATAATTGGTGAGAAAGATAAAGGTGTACAAACCAACAGAAAGATAATCAAAGACACAGAGCTATCACATATAGCCTTCATATACATGGTGGAACCCAATAACTTTAATGAAGCCAGTAAAGATGTAAATTGGTTAAAATAAATGAATGAGGAACTGGATCAGATTGAAAATAATGACACTTGGGAACTTGTTCCTAGGCCAGCAAATAAAAATGTAATAGGATCCAAATGGGTCTACAAAAATAATATGAATGAGAAAGGAAATATTGTAAGAAATAAGGCTAGATTGGTCTGCAAAGGGTATGCTCAGATAGAAGGACTAGATTTTGATGAAACATTTGCGCCTGTAGGAAGATTAGAAACTATTAGAATGTTTCTTGCCTATGTTGGTCATAAGAAGTTTAAAGTCTATAAAATGGATGTCAAGTCATCTTTTCTAAATGGATATCTAAAAGAAGAAGTCTATATGGAACAACTAGAGGGTTTTTAACTGTCGGATAACCCTGACTTTGTCTGCAAGCTGAAGAAAGCCTTATATGGATTGAAACAAGATCCTTATGCCTGGTATTACAGGCTAGATAAGTATCTTCAAGATAAAGGGTTCAAGAGAGGAGTAGTTGACTGCAATCTATATATCAAAATAGAGGATAATGATTTTCTCATTGTGTTGGTCTATGTATATGACATCATCTTCGGAAGTAATAATTCTTCATTGGTACAATGGTTTGTTTCTTCCATGCAATCTGAATTTGAAATGTCTATGATAGGGGAACTGTCATTTTTTCTTGGTCTGCAAATTACTCAGAGGTCTGAAGGAATATTTCTTTCTTAGGAGAAATATCTAAGAGAAGTGTTTAAAAGGTTTCAAATGGATTATTCTTCACCTTTAAGCACACATATGGTCACTGGATGCAAGTTAAGTAAGGATGATGACTCGCCTCATGTTGATCAGAGTTCATATCGGTCTATGATAGGCAGCCTGTTGTACATCACAACATCTCATCTAGACATAATGCATTTTGTTGGAATGGTAGGAAGGTATCATTCTGCATCTAAACAGAGTCATTTGATATTTGTCAAAAGAATATTTAGATACTTGAAAGGAACAATGAACTATGGCCTATGGTATCCTAGAAATCAGAATTTTCAATTATCAGTCTATTCAGATGTTGATTGGACTAACTGCATGGATGAAAAGAAAATAATGAGTGGAGGTGCATTCATATTAGGAGCTTCTCTTGTAGCATGGTTGAGCAAGAATCAAGGTTTCATTTCCTTATCTACTACAGAAGTTGAATACATTGCAGCTGCAACTTTTTGTACCCAAGAATTGTGGATGATTCAAACACTTGTATAATTGGAGGTAAAGTATATTGCACCGATCCCAATTCATTGTGATAATACTAGTGAAATTAGTGTGTCAAAGAATCATGTATTTCACTCCAAGACCAAGCATATACCCATCAAGTATCACTTCTTGAGGGAACAAGTAACCAACATTATTTTTTCTTTGCATTATATTCCATCCAAATATCAGATTGTTGATATCTTCACTAAACCTCTTGCAAAATCTCATTTTGAATATCTACGCCAGAAGTTGGGCATGACCTTGTTATCAAGTCAAAACAGTCTATCTGATCAGGGGGAGAGTGATCATAGTATATCTAATCAGGGGGAGAGTGATTATTGTATCTCTGATTAGGGCGATAATAGAGTCACTCTCAGTTTTATTTGGCATTGATGTCAAAGGGGGAGAAAAAGGTGTTGTCTGGATGCTACAGTTGGAGGTCTAAGCAGAATAGTGTAGCCTTTCAGGGTTGCCATCAATTCGAAAGGGGGGTATTTTTGGCATGTTTAAAGGAAAAGTGTGCTTGTCATTGATGGAAACAATAACAACGATGATGGAAAATAGGAAAGAGGCGATGATAGCACTGGGAATGGCTAGACTGTGACAATGTGGGGGTTTGGAGCAACCTGCTTGTGATGCTAATACTTCTTGGTGGTGCCCATTGAAAATGGATAGCATGAATTCTAGGTAGTTCTTATCATATGGTGATTATTATATATTTGAGCATATATGAAAACTAATAATAGTACGTGGTCTATATCTCTATAATTTTCATGCACTTGGACCAACATAGAGTGCTTGTAATCAAAAGTAAGTAAACTTTGTTAGGCACAACAAAGGCAACGGTGATAAAGCACACATGTGAATAAAATTATGTGATTGGGATCTCTGAGGACAGTTCAAAATGATTTTCAAAGAAACCATTGCAATGTCATGGTCTTATGATCATACTTGATGGCATATACATTTCATCATTGTGAATGCTCTCATATTTATTGGATTTCCAAAAATTGACATAGCGTTTAGATGTTTCTCAATACATTGGTGATGATGATCAATATAGCATTTGGTGGTGCAGGTGCCTTGGAATTTGAGGCATCTATACAACTAACTATAACTACAAGAGAATCCAAAGAGACTCAGCATAACCACCAGAGAAGAGGAAGGATCGTGAATTTTTCAGGAAGAGGAAGGGTCGTGATTCTCTTTCTGGCAGAGGATTTTGAAGGGTCATGTTTTTTATCGGGCACATGACTTGCAGGAGAGATAATATTGTTCATCAGAGTGTGGATAGATATGGGGTGAGTGTTTTGATCCAGTGTGGACTCAGTAGGGTCGAATTATTTTTTTTCTCAAAATTGTATTCATCGCTTCTCATAAGGTTATCATTGTTTCTCATAAGGGTATCATCGCTTCTTATAAGTTTATCATCATTTCTCAGAAGGGTATTCATTGTTTTCATAGAAGGGTAGAATGGTTTATATGTGGAATCAAAATTTTCCTCTCCGACACAGAAGCATCGTGCTAACACTGAGAATGGTCGCGCTAAAATAGAAAAGGGTCACATTTTTTCACTGTTACACAAAAGGGTCGCACCAACACACAGAAGCATTGTGCTAAAACAGAGAAGGGTCACATTTTTCCACTGTTACATGGAAGGGTCGCGCCAACACACATAAGTGTCGTGCTAACATAGAGAAGGGCTGCATTTTTCCACCCTTACACAGAAGGGTTGCGCCAACACACAGAAGCGTTGTGCTTACACATAAAAGAGTCACAATTTTTCTTCCTTCACACAAAAGGGTCACACTTACACATAGAAGGGTCACATGTTTTCTTCCTTCACACAGAAGGGTCGCATTCCTTCTTAGAAGGGTCGCATTATTTGTTTGGTAGAGAACTTGTAAGGGTTGTGCTCTTGATATGGAAGAGGACTTGGAATGGTCACAATTTTGATATGGCAGAGGACTTGGAAGGGTCGCAATTTTGATATGGCAGAGGACTTGGCATGTAAAGAAAAGGAAAAATGCAGAACATAGGAGAGACATGAGTGTTATTTCATATATAGTTAATCATGCACTTAGAAGTGGGTGTGTAGGTGTTGAAAAGCATAGAAGAGGCGCAACACATAGAATGGAGATGGATAATAGAGTATAAAACGTAGAGCAAAAGATGAACATAGATGCAGTGGTGCTTAGGAGGAGAAAGAGTGGACCATAGACGAAGGAGAGTGCAGTGGAGTCGTAGAGCATAGAAGATGAAGAAGGAAGAGGATACATTGAGATGTAACATATCAGATTAGAGACATATCAAGTAAGTAATTTTTGTAAGATTCAATTAGGGTGGTAGGGTGGTGCTATGAAGGATTATAGTCCTCTAAATTCTAGTTGGTGCTAGAAGATATTATGGGAGTTGGTACTTCCATCTAGTAGGTTCTAGAGAAACCTGAGAGTTGGTTCTCTCTACAAATTGTAGCTTGCCATCAGAGGTTGTAGCCTCATATTTGAGTTGGTGCTCAAAGACTATTATGTACATGAAAGTTGGAGCTTGATTGACATCTGAAGAAGAAGAAGAGGTTTTCTCCCTTTATGTGTTTCCTCATGAAAATATTTTCATAATTTAGCTAAAAAATAAATTATGAGTAGTTATTTGGATTCTCCTATCCAATAGATTTACAATGACCACCTTGTGTCCCAATTTTGAGAATTCAGAATAAAGTTATAGTTAATTGAATACTGACAATTTATCCCTTTTGTGCACCTCTCTCCCTAGTGCAAATAATCTCGAACACCATCTTTTACCACTTATAAACGTAAATATATGAGGAACCAAGGAAATTTTTCTATGTGACATAGATAATAATGATAACACTAAATTCATAGCAACTCTCATATTGTCAAACATATGCTCCAATCAAAATCTACAACAATATGGAAATGACAACTTTTCCCCTTTGGACTTTCTCTTGGCTTAGCGATTTTAGCACCATTCATGCATCCCCACACCAACACCTTTAGGATTTTGACAAAATAAAAATTGATTATGTCCATGAATACCTTTTAAACGATCTATCACAATTTCACCCTTAATCGAGCTTTGGACTAATAATTATGGCCTGGAGAAGTTTTGATTGTTTTACATTTTTATCCCTCAATGCTACATGTGTCTTCTTTATGTTTCTGTACATTTTTATGTGCCCAAATTCCAAATATGGTTGAATGGATGAATTCTATGATTCATAAGTTTTCCATAGACTGCTCATGTTCCCCACAAACTTTGAATCAATGAGTTATGCCCTCTGAAAGTAAACTAGTGTCGAAAATAGACCTTGCACTATTTTAATTGTAACTTTCTACGAGATATGATTTTATCCTAGAATAGCTCATTGGAAATATCTCTCTGCTGTATTTTATTTAAGATACAAAAAATCCATGTGGTTCCTTTATCACTTACAGTTTCAAAATTTAGAACTCTTGAAAATGTTGTTTAGGACCTCAAAATGACCCTACAAGTTAATGACCTTCGAAAATATTGAAATTTCGTACAAATTTGATTGTTTTACTATTATAAGGGTCTTCTAATCTCCACTGTTAATCTCAAATCAGGGGAAATCTAAGTCATTGATAAGCTATACCTTCCTCAAGTCCCCACCGTCGATCTCCAACTTAGAATAATTTGGATCATGGATTTTCCAACACTACATCGACGATCGTGAATTGACTAATTCCTTTGGTAAATCAAACTTGCTCATTTATTTCCCCGAACTTGGATCATCGGTCATCGACCATTTTCCTTAGGAAACTATTTTTTTCCCACAAATATCTCTGAACCATGATCATCGACGATTGGCCATCGATGAATTTCCTTGGAAACCAAATTGTTTTCAAAATTTGTCGAACCTCAATCATCGACTACCAGCTATCATCCACCTCTTCACTGACATGGAAAATATGCTGACATGGAATGACATGTAGATGATGATGTGGCATGACACATGGACATTGACATGGAACTCTCGCTGACATGGAATGAAACATGGATGTTGGTGTGGCATGACATGTTTACATTGATGTGGAAATACACATCATCCTCTCCTTTCCTTTCATCAGTGATCGGCCATTTCTCTTGGACAAACTCAACTCCTTTCCAATTCTATCGACCCCTGATCATCGACCATTGACAATAAATGATTTCAATTGGATGCATGAAACATTTCACCAAATTTTTTTGACCCCTGATCATCGACCATCAACCATTGACTATTTTCTTTGGATGCATGAAACCTTTCACCAATTTTTGTCAACCCTTGATCATTGACCATCGACTAATTCTCTTGGTGAACTCCAACACGTAGAAATGTTTTACCAAATCCTAGAGGAATTTGGGTCATTGACCTCAATGTAAAAAATTATATTGATCGTTGATTTTCCAAACTTCACCGAACTCTTATGACAAATATCGACCATCGATTTACTTTATTCCCATGCTGCCGAAAATGAATCCTAGCCATCAATTCTTTAACTTCTCCAAATTACGAAAATTAATCCTATCCATCAATCTACTTCCTTTTACAAAATGCCAAAAATATATCCTAGGCATAGATTCTTTTCTTTTTGCAAAACTATGAAAATATTATGAGTTCTTAATCAACTTAAGATGAATCTCGGTCGTTGATCTCAAAATAAACTATGATCTTTGCCATCGCAATATCAAACTCTCCCAACTTATTTGGCTACCATTAAAACATGTAATTTTGACCTTCTAGGTAAAAGTTAATTCTACAACCTACATATTGATGCCCTTGATGATCTCTTTGATGGATCTCAAGCATTTCAAACTCAAATTTGCTCATGAATTTGGGGATTTTGCTCTAATTTTTCACTATTTTTCACCCAATTCTTCATAGTTTGAAATCTGTAACAACAAATTTTACCAAATGCATGTTGGTTCTTATCCCATATAATCTTTTGGCTTGAGCCAAAATCTATGATACCATAATGTAACATATCCTAGTCCAACTGAGGAACATTACAAGCGAATTACACATTAAAATTGATATTTTCAACTTAATAATCTCATGTAGCTTACCATGTACAAATCACACACAAATTTAACCATTTGAATGATACAATAGTTCTAAATGCATATAATATCATATATTAGAAACACGAATGCATCCAGTAAGCACATAGAAAACACACAACATTCATCTAAACCATTTTCACGATGGAATAAACGTAGTAACATAACAAATAACATATATGTTGATAAGTAACCAATTAGTTGTGTACGAAGGATGGACCTCCTATCCATAGGTGTTTTTTTTCATTTTCTCTCAAAAACAAGACACCCTCGAGCTGAGGCTATGAGTCCACAAGGAGATCTGATTCTTTTGGTTGTTCACTCTCCACACACAACAACCCCAAACCCAGGTTCTACTCTTTTCTTCACAACCTACAAAGCCCAAGGAATGGGCTCCCCCTTCACTGCACACATTCCCTCGACCCTTCCCATTTCCATCCAAGGATTCAATGCACCTGGTTGTCCATGAACCTCCCAACTACTCTAGCAATGCTCACAACAACCTTCACAAGAATCGTGAGCCATTTCCTCAATAAGAAAACACTCTACATACTTACATCCCAATTTACAGGAACACATGCTTCTTTCTCAACATAAAACATAGCCAAACCATGGTTTCCTTTAAGCACAACATGGTTGGTGCTCTTCCCAACATTGAGCTCCCCTCTTTGTAAGGTCCCCGACCACCGACCCCTACCGGGTAATGCTACCCAAACAACCTTAACCTTGCCTTTACTACTCTGATACCAATTTGTAACATCCCCAACAACCAACAGGTCCGGAAACACCACATAGGAACATACATACATACATACATACATACATGCATGCATGCATGCATGCATGCATCATGCAGACTCTTGCTGGAATTGACAATAATTCATACATAGATTAATGTGGAAATAACAATGAAAGTATACATGCAATACTCATAGGATAACCCATAATATAACAACATATACAGGAAATATTCATCAATTATAACACATGTACATATACACAACATATAATTGAACATATGGATAGGTACTTATCTTTCAATTTAAGTACACCAACTGCATGCAGACCTTCCACGAACCTCTTGGCCTTAGACCACGCTGCTCATCACACTCAACAGTGGGTCACCCTCGAGCTAGGACTAAGCTCCACCCAGGGAAGGAATCCTAGACTAGGCTGAGGTTACATGAGATTGCAAAATTCAACTGGAAGGATTCTCTCCAGGAGCCTTATTACACCCACTACTCATGGACTCTCATTCCCCACATGCCTGCTCCACCCCAGGAAAATGCACCTTCACTATTCCACAGTCCATCGGTTGCTCCACTTCCCCTTTCAGGGTCTCAGAAACGGGTCAGATCATGAATTCGCAGAGCTCTGTAGCTAGTGTTGGACTCTCTCTAGGAGAAAATATCTTCCTAGCTAACTCTCTCACCTCGAGAGAGTTGCTCACAGGCCTGACAACATGCCTCTTCAACCATGGGCCTATCAACCTGCTTCTTCAACTCAGTTATAGAAAGATGAGGAAAACAACAAAGGTTCAAAATAGCTCACGATATGGTGGCAACCACAATTAGGTAAGGCACACAACGGCTCTGGAAAGTACAAATATGTTGGGCTTCACAGGAAAATGTAGGTTAGCTTCACGGGTTACTGGTTTCCGAGGTGTGTGAAAGATGTAGAGGTCGACGATGGAGGCCCAATGAGTTAGGCAAAGGATGGGATAAATGGAAATCGAACCCCCAACAAGTTGACTTTCCATCTTAAACTGCATGTGTCTGAGCCAACACATGTCGCCCATGAAGTAGGTTCCTTTCCATTTGGAAGTCACCCATCCTCCCAAAGGAACTTAGGATAAAAACATATCCTTCTATTCATCTTTTGGAATAATAATAAATTATTATTCTCTTGGACTTAAGCCCTTAATCTTAGCCCCTATTTCCAACCTCTCAGCCTCATATCCCTTACCCAGCCTAGTGGAGCTTCGTCCCCCATCACTCTTTCTTTGTGGTTGGTCTGCACGCAATGATGTATAAATTTTATTAATGATTTGGATAAATACATATACAAAAATAAGGCTTATGGCCTTTAATGCCTAGGATCTCTAGCTTAATAACACATAATCCTACCATCTTATAAACACTTGGCTCACCAACCTATAAACATCATTAAATTTCACAGGGGATTGGCCCGGGGTATTACAATCCCCTCCCCTTACTTTTGCATTGTCGTCAGTGCAATTTATTTACATAGCATCAGCAAGATTTTCAAAATCTTCAAAAAGATGCAGGTATTATGCCCACATAGCATCCTCATGCTCCCACGTCGCATCCTCAGGACTGTACCAGGTCCACTGGACCTTTACAAGCCCCATGGCTTGATTCTGGAGCTATTTTTTCTTTCGGTCCAATATGTGCACCGAATGCACCTGCAAGATGCCTTCTTGCTCCACCTGAATCACATTCCAATCAATCACATGATTAGGATCAGGTATATATTTCTTAATAAATGAAACATGAAACACATTATGTGCATTCATGGATGCAGTAAATGCAAGCATATATGCAACTGGTCCAATCCTTTCTAGGATTTCAAATGGACCACAATATCTGGCTGCCAACTTGAAACAATTTCCCGACTTTAGGGAACTTCTATTGGCTTTGAATTTTAGGAAAAAATGATCACCCACTTTAAACTCCCTATCAGTTTTGTTCTTATCAGCATAAATTTTCTGCCTATCTTGGGCAGCCTTCAAATTCTTCTTAATCTTCAACATTTTCTCTTCCATTTCCTTGAGCAACTCTGGCCCAACCACTTCCCTATCAGCTGGGTTATCCCAACTTACTGGGGTGTTTCACTTTATGCCATAAAGTGCTTCAAATGGGCTCATATTTAGTGATGCTTGATACCCATTGTGGTAGGAAAATTCTACCAAGTGTAGGTAGTCTTCTCATTTAGATGGTTTGTCCATCACATACATCCTTAGCATGTCATATATCACTTGGTTCACCCTTTCTATTTTCCCGTTAGACTCAAGATGATAGGATGTGTTGAAGTTTAGATTTGTCCTGAACCCTTTGAATATCCCTCTCCAAAACTTTAAGGTAAATTTTAGGTCTCAGTCAGACACAAGTGTCTTGGGAATACCATGCAATCGTGCTACTTCCTTCATATAGATATCAATAACATTAGCTTCCTTGTGAGTAGTTTTCAATGGAATAAAATAGGAATCTTTAGTAAGATTATCCACCACCACCATGATGGAATCATGTTTCTTATTTGTTCTGGGTAATCCTGTGATGAAATCCATTGTCACCACTTTCCACTTCCACTCAGGAATGGGTAAAGGCTATAGAAACCCTGTTGGGTGCCTATGTTCATATTTTACCTTCTTACACTCCATACATATGGCGATGTACTCTGAAATTTTCTTCTTCATACCTGGCCAAATGTAGTGGCTCTTAACTGGTTCCACTATCTTTTGATATCTAGGGTGCCTAGCATAAGGCACATTATGCATTTATTTCAAGATCATAATTCTCAACTCTTGGGAATTAGGTACATAAAAAAAAAAAAAATACAAGAGTGTTCCATCAACTTCAAACTTATAATCTTCCACATTTTGTAGCATCTTACCTTGTTGTAGCTTTGTCGCCAATTCCATGTACTACAAATCTACATTTGTAGCTTCCGAAATTATGTCTTTAATATCAGTTTGATACATGTTGATGGTCGTAGCATGTATTTCATGCATTCTTATTCTAAGTGCATCAGTCACTTTGTTCTCCTTTCCTTTGATATGCTTGATATCAAAGTCATACTCTCAAAGGAATTCCAACCATCTACTTTGCCTAGCATTTAAGGTTGGTTGATCAAACAAATACTTCAAACTAGTATGGTATGTCCTAATTCAAACCTATTTCCCATGAGGTAATGTCTCCATTTCTTTAGAGCGTGTACAATGGCCGCCAACTCCAAATCATGATTTGCATAGTTATTTTCATGGTCCTTTATATTTTTTGGATTCATAACATACCACAAACCCATTCTAACTAAGGACTCCTCCCAGTCCTTCCTTGCATCCATCTGTACACACTACAAAATATACATTCGGATCTGCAATCCTTAGAATTGGAGCACTGGTTAACAACTGCTTCAATTGTTAGAAGCTTCTCTCACATTCTTTTGTCCATTGAAAATTATTCTCCTTCCTTTGCAAGGAAGTGATGGGGTGAGCTATCCTTGAGAACCCTGCAATGAGCCTTCTATAATATCCATCTAGACCCATAAAGGATATGGCTTATGTCACATTATTCAGTGCTTAGCATTCTTTGATGGATTATATCTTCTCAGGATCCACGTTTATCCCATGTTTTGAAATGATATGTCCCAAATAATGGATTTTCTTTTGATAAAATGAGCACTTTATCAATTTGTCATACATTTGGTGCTCTCTTAGCACCTGCAACACCATCCACAGATGATGTTCATGCTCTTCCTCTGACTTGGAATACACTAGGATGTCATCCAAAAATACTATGACAAACTTGTCTAGGTATTCTCTAAGTACACCATTCATTAGGCACATGAAAACAACAAGTGCATTTGATAACCCAAATGGTACCACTGTGAATTCATAACGACCATACCTTGCTCTGAAGGCGGTCTTGTTGATGTCTTCATTCTTTATCCTTACCTGGTGGTAGCGTGATCTGAGATCTATTTTTTAAAATATCTTGGCTTCCTTCAACTGATCAAAGAGATCATCGATCCTTGGCAAGGGATACTTGTTCTTTATAGTAACTTTATTCAACTGTCTAAATCAATGAAAAATCTCAATGTCGCATATTTCTTCTTCACGAACAGGATCGGGGCACCCCAAGGTGACACACTTGAGTGTATATACCCCTTCTTCAGAAGTTCTTCAAGTTGAAATTGCAGTTCTTTCAACTTTGGTGTACTCATTCTGCAAGGAGTTTTTGACATTGGAGTTGCTCCAGGCATCAGGTTTATAGAGAAATCAATATCTCTCTATATGGGTAGTTCAGGTACCTCCTAGAATACATCTTCAAAATCTTTTAATAGTGCATTGTATTCAATATTTGACACCTTATCCTTAGGTGCTTCATCCATATGACCTGCAAATATTTGGAAGCCCTTCCTATAACACTTCTTCAACTGCATTGTTGAGATTTCTCTAACAGTAACTGCCCTTGGGATTCCCTGCACTTTCCTTGGGTTTCCTTCCTCATCCAGGAAAGTGAATGTCTTGTTACGAAATTCTACGATGGCATGGTGTTGGTCCAACCAATCCATCCTAATTACATAGTCATAGGAACCTAAAGGTAAGATGTTCAATTCATCCCTTGTGCTCAGTCCATTCATGTCCACTGGATAGGACTTAACGAACTCAACAACCTTTCTCTTGGCTCTTGTAGCCAACTTCACTAACAAATATTTTCCATGCTTTCTTCTTGGCAAATGAAAACTTTCCACCATTCTAGGATATATATAACTATGACTATCCCTTGAATCAATTAAAATAGTAAATTTATGGTTATTGATCATACCTTCAACTTCAATCACGTGTGATTGAAACTCGGACTACTTCTTTTCTAGGGCTACATAGATCCTTGATATTATACTACCCATGTCCTCGACTATTTCTGCTTGTTGAACATTGTGGACAGCTCTCACTTTGTCAGTTTTGTGGGGACAATATCTGTACTTGTGGTTTCCTTGACAGCCCCAACATTGAATGGGCATCTGCCTTGGCCTTTGTCCCCCTACCTCGGCCATTCTCTTCTCTCTAAAAGATGGTTGTCCTTGAGGAATGTTTCTGAAAAAGGGAGGTTTGTTTCCCTTCTGCCTCTGCTCTTTCTTGAACTTCTTCTTGTCATCCCAATCCTTCCAGAAAGTGGGATTTTCTCTTTGTTGCTCATATAATCATTTTTCTCTCCTTAAATAGTTTCTTCCATAGTTTTAGGATCATAATATTGGATCTTGTCATTGATGGAAGTTGGCATTCCACTCAGATACCTTTGAATTTTGATAGTCTCATCTTTTATGAAAGAGACATACTTCAACGATTCCAAAAACCTTCGCTCATATTCATTAATGGACATACTACCTAGCTTGAGTTCAAAGAAATCTTTCATCTTTCTGTCATGGTATCTCTTAGTTAAGTAATTTTTTTCAAAATACTTCTTGAATTCCTTCCAAGTAACATTTTTCTCTTTAATGTGTTTCACCTACACAAGTTGATCCCACCACATGGATGCCTTTCCTTTCAGTTGATACATTGCAATTCTTCCTTCTGCATGAGAGGAATAATTTTGCAGTTGGAAATATTTCCTCATGCCAAGAATCCATGTCTCGACATCTTCCTCCTTCTTGTGCTCTCCATCAAACATAGGAGGTTTAAGTTTGTTCATTTCTCCCTTCAGTTCATCCACTCCAGATCTCCTATTCTTTTTGGTAGGAGATGGGCTTGAACTACTGTGTTCCTTCCTCTTGGAGTCACCTTGGGAGTGATGATGGTGTCTTCCAACACTCCTTGATTTCCTCTTCTCATCAGGAGACCCATGACTTCCCAATTTACTGGAGTCACTCTCCTTATCCAATTTATTTTCTATCATTTGCAAGCTCTATATCAACCTTATGTTGAATTCTCCCTGTTGATCCCTGTCTTTCATGACCTTTATGTTATCTACTCGGTGAGTCTGGACATATTTCAACAATATTTCAATGATTTTCATCATGTTTCCCTCCTTATCTATCTCTTCTCCATGCCCATTGGAGTTTGATCCTTCAACTCCAAAATAGAAATCCATTCCTCTAACTTCATTCTATGAACTGGAAGAATTATGTGCCTCCTCCATTTCTCTGCACTAAGAGGAAATTCGGTTCGGTTCTGACAATCATTAACTCTGCAAACACAATGTGTAGTCAACTAAAATTTGTCAGGCCATAAATCCTTAACAAAATCCACAGTATTCATAAACCAATCTGATTCAAGAAAACATTCAGATTTCATTATGTGGTTCTCGAGCAATCAAGAATCCCCGCAGATCTTTTATTTTCGATATCTTCTATGTTATGCAATAATTGTTTGGGCACTAGCCCCTTTCACTTAGCCCCCAACCCATGCAACCATGGGATGTGGCCAAGCGCTAGATCGATAGGCACTTACTCAAGACTTCGGGCCTCCGGCTTTAGAATTTTTCAAAGCACATCACAACAAATATCTCAGAGTTTCAGATCAACTGATGTAGGAGCATCGCCAACAAGAGCGAGTGGAGGACATTCGGATATACACTAGCGCGCATTTTGAAGACATTTTGAAATTCAAAATAAAACACATTAATGTAATATCTGAAAAGATATACTTTATTTTAATGTTTTGGGGATTGTAATACAAATCTTGAGCGTTCACTCTCATTTGTCAGTTGTAGAAATTTATTAGAATAAATGTAAAGTAGTTGTAGTCTTTAATTCGATAAGATAGTTTGAGGTTGTAGGAGGGAAAAATCAAGAAGACTCCCTTGTATGTATTGTATTATTCTCATTGTAATTTGGTAAGTAGAGAAAGAGACAGCGTCGGAGAGAAGATAAGAACAGAGATTTAGAATTTTTTTGTTGTTTTTGTAGACTATGTATAGGAGCACTTGTATTAATATAAGAATGCTTTGATCCAATTGTCTGGTGTATTTTATGGTTCATGTATGCATCTATTTAATTGTATGTTTACAGCCTGCTTATATTCTCTGTTATGAATTCATTTTCAATGCCATGTGTATGAAATTTCATGTTGAATGTATGAAGTCCATGAAAAGAGTATAAGATTCAATTCTTTCTCTTCCGGAGAATTCCTGCAAGGAGTGTAGTGAAAGTCCGCAAAGAGTGCGTTGACAGGTTCTGAGTTTTACCTCAGAAAATCTCAAGAGAGATATCGTTGATCTTATACCAATAGGAGTGCAAGTATAGCACAGAGTCGTGCAAGGTGTGCACAGGCCAGGTTGAGTCTTAGAATTTTCCAACCCAGGTGAGTGGTTGAAGAACTATTGTCGTAGGGGCATGCAGATTTGGAGTTTCTGAATAACCAAAGGTTATCATGAAGGTCGCAAGGAGTGCATGCTGGATTCCTTAGAATCCTTGAGTTTGCAGCAAGCATAAGGCTCAAGAGGGATAGAGACTTGGATAAGTTAAGAGGGAAGACGAGGTTGTAATCCACCTTGTGGAAGTCAATATCAGGAGGAACAATAGCCGTCAGATATGGAGGAGTGAGAGCTGTTGATTAGGCACTCTGAAATATCAACATTTCAGGCACCAGGAGAGCGGAGGAAGCTACAACTTGAAAGTCACGAGTCATGAAATCCCGATTCGCGAAGAAGGATATAGAGCATCGTATCAGGGGGAACATGGACCATTGATCTGGCATAACGGTCATCGAGAGTTCGCATTTCGGGAGAAGGGAGAGAGACCACTTCGTGGAGTCTTGATATGTGAAGCCCCAAAGAACTCACGAGATGAACCCTAGGTCGTAGTCGGAGGGCACATCAATGAAGACTTAAGGGAGGAGTTAGGGATGGTTAACCCTATATCAGAGTTCAGGAATTGGATGAGTTAGGACAACTCACAATAGAAATCTTGAAATTACGAAACGCGGAGCGCCTTTGTCTAGGCTTGTGATCACCGACGATGGTCGTGTGAGGTGGAGCTTGCACCTAGTTCTTGTTCGCATAAGAGGGGTTCGTAAAAGGACCTATAGTTATATGTGTTGAAGGTTCCAGCATGAACCAAGGAGCCATTTAGGCTTAGAGGAATTAAAGATCAGTAGACCAGGAGGTCAACAGACCCTGCTGAGGTGGGGCTCTGTGTCAGGTGGTATCAGAGCTTACAACTATTGTTTTTATAATAAAGGGAAGACAAAAGACAATTGTGACTTGAATTCTGCATGGAAAGATTGAAACAATGCTGCCAAGAATATGTCCAGAAAGAACTTTTCCCGATCTAGCCGTGTAAAGGGAAATGAGAGAACTGTGTGCTCTATTAGATTTTATGGAGACAGCACAAAGATGAACACTAGATACTAGAGATATCAGTGAAGCTGAATGCGAGAACGAAGAAGGGGCAAAAGAAGTTGTAGTCGATGATTCTTCAGAGGAACATTTTCTAAATGTTGTTGGAAGAATGGGTGCCAGAGAAAAAATGGACACCCCGATGTATGAAGGAAACTTGGACGTTGAGGAGCTACTAGATTGGTTTAGAGCTCAGGATAAATATTTCGACTATGAGGATGTTGAAGAAGATAAGAAAGTTAAACATGTTGTCACTAGGATGAAAGGACATGCAACACTGTGGTGGGATGAACTATAGGCTGACAAGCATTGCAAGGGAAAAAACAAAGAATTAAGAGTTGGGATAGAATGGTAGCGAAGATGAAAGACAAATTCATACCCAGAGATTATCAAATCAATCTGTTTCGAAGAATGAAAAATTTGAGACAGAAAGGGATGACAGTGAAGGAGTATACATAGGATTTTTACAGGTTAAACATCAAATTTGTTCATCGTGAGAGTGATGATGAAAAGTTTGCCAGGTATATGAATGGCCTGAGATATGAAATTCAAGACGAGATGAGAATGGTGACAATTAGAAATGTGGAATATGCTTATCAGGTTGCTCTGAAGGTAGAGGAGAAATTAGCCTGAAAGCAAGGTCAAAGGGGAAGAGGTAGAATCCAAAGCAAAGGCAAATCAATTTCCCAGGATAGAGTACAGAAGCCTAAGGATGAATAAAAGAAGCCTCATAATCACCTAGAAAGGGGAGGAAGTTCACAAGGGAGACAATATGCCGATAGGACCACTTTTCCTCGAGCAAGAAGAAAAGGAAGAGGCAGAGGAGGTGAAGCAAAGTGTTTTGTCTGTGGAAAGATAGGACACAAATCTTGGGAATGTCCTGATAGAAAAAGGGATGGAGGAGGCGAAGATCACATTTCAGATGCACAGAGGCGAAATGTTGAGGTAGAAAATGCAGAAGGTGGAAGATCCTTGATGACGAGGAAAATTCTCTTAAAGCCATAGAAAGAGATGGAAAATCCATTCCAAAGAAATAGTTTGTTTAGGAAATCTTGCAAGACCAAGGATAGGGTATGCAAGGTGATAGTTGACAGTGGAAGCATGGATAATTTAGTATCCACATAAATGGTGGAGAAGTTGGAATTGGAGACAGTTGCACATCCAAGCCCATATAAAGTTTCGTGGTTGCAAAAAGGAAATTAGGTAACAGTCACTAAACAATGTTTAGTTGAGTTTAAGATAGGGGGTTATAAGGGGTTATAGAGATTAGATTTTAGGTGATGTAATTCCCATGGATGTTTGTCATATTTTGTTGGAGAGACCTTGGAAATATGACATAAATGTTTTTCATGACGGAAGAAAGAACACTTATACCTTGGAGAAGAATGGTAGGATGCATATGTTGATGCCAATTGAAGACATAAAGGCGAAAGAGGAAACAAGCAATACTATACTTCTCATGAGTGGGAAGGAACTTCTTTATGAAGTCAAGAAAGATCAAGAAATGCAGTTTGTTGTGGTGAGAAAACCTAAAGTCATATTGACCAATACTTCAATAGATGATCTACCTGAGGAAATTCAGGAACTGTTGGAGAATTCCACTGACATAGTGCTGGATAATTTTCCTTGTTCATTGCCACCCATCAGAAGTATAATCCATCATATTGACCTTATACCAAGAGCGATTTTACCAAACAAAGAAGCGTACAGATTGACGTTGTAGGAGAATGAAGAGGTTAAGAAGCAAGTCTAGGATTTGATCGACAAAGGGTTGATTAGAGAAAGCTTCAGTCAATGCATTGTACCAATAGTGTTAAGTCCGAAGAAGGATGGTGAATGGAGAATGTGTACAGAATCGAGGAATATAAACAAGATCACCATCAGGTACATATTTCCTTTACCTAGGATGGATGACTTGATGGATTTCTTGAGTGGAGCAAGGTTTTTTTCAAAAATTGATTTGAAAAGAGGATATCATCAGATTCAGATGAGGGAAGGTGATGAATGGAAAACAACATTCAAGACGAATGAAGGACTGTATGAATGGCTTGCCATGCCATTTGTCTTGAAAAATGAGCCAAGTACTTTTATGATTTTGATGAACGAAGTCTTGAAAGATTTCATTGGTAAGTTTGTAATTGTGTATCTTGATGATATAATGATATTCAGTAAGACCGAGGAAGAACATTTGAGACATTTAAATCTAGTGATGAGGAGGTTGTAGAAAGAGAAGTTGTCGATAAATCTGAATAAGTCGACTCTCATGAAGAATGAACTCATTTATTTGGGTTTTTTGATCTCTTCGAATGAGTTGAAGATGGATCCAGAGAAGCTAAAAGAAATAAAGGAATGGTCGTCGCCAAGGAATATATTTGAAGTCAAAATATTCCATGGACTAGCCAGTTTTTACAGGAAGTTCATCAGAAATTTTAGTGGAATTTATGCACCAATGATGGACACAGTCAAGAAAAGACGTAAATATTTTCATTGGATAGAGGAAGAAGAGAAACTTTTCAAGGTGTTGAAGGAGAAGATAACTGAACAACCAGTTTTGTTTCTTCCATACTTCAGCAAAACATTTCAAGTCAGATGTGACGCAAGTGGATTTTTGATTGGAGCAGTTTTAAGTCAAGACAATAAACCAGTTGCATATTTCAATGAGAAAATCAACGAGGCCAAGAAGAATTACTCCATGTATGATAAAGAGTTTTATGCAGTCATACAAGCGCTGAAGAAATGGAGGCATTACCTGGTTCCAAAAGGGTTTGTTTTTCATAGAGACAACCAGGCCTTACAGTTTATAACCAGACAGGAGCAACTAAACCAGAAACATGCAAAATGGGTTGATTTTATGCAGAACTTTACTTTTGTTATAAAGCACATTTATGGAAATTCTAACAAGGTTGTTGATGCATTGAGCAAGAGATGTTTGATTCTGCAGGAGTTTCGAGTGAAGACCTTAGGTTTTGATAGCCTTAAGGAAATGTATAAGGATGATTCATATTTTAAAGATGCTTATGAAGAATGTGAGAATCTTGTTCTAAGAGACAGAAGCCAATGGACTAAATATTTAATTTAGGATGTACTATTCTCAAAGGAAATTCATTGTGTATCCTAAAGATTTCTATGAGAGAAAACCTTTTGAAGGAAAAACATAGTGGGGGATTGGTTGGACATTTTGGCCATGAAAAAACATTTGTGCAGCTGAACAGTTTGTATTATTGGCCAGGAATGAGGATGGATGTTAGGAAATTTGTGAATAGATGTAGAATATGTTAGCACGCAAAGGGGAAAAAACATAATACTGGGTTATATCAACCATTGCCAATACCAGAGAGGCCATGGGAGGTGGTAAGCATGGATTTTGTGTTAGGACTGCCAAGGACACGGAGAGGTTTTGATTCCATATTTGTGGTAGTCAATAGATTTTCCAAAATGGCACATTTCATTCCATGTCATAAAACCAGTGATGCAACACACATTGCAAATCTGTTTTTCAAATAAGTTGTTCGACTTCATGGTTTACCCAAGAGTATTGTTTCAGACAGAGATACCAAATTTGTTGGTCATTTCTGGAGGACGCTATGGAAGAAGATGGGGACGAATTCATATTTTATCTCATCATATGATTCACCCTCAGGCAGATGGACAAACTGAGGTAGTAAATCGAAGTTTAGGGGGACTTATTGAGGATTTAAGTAACTTAACATCACAGTCAGTGGGATCAAATTCTGCCACAAGCGAATTTGCGTATAATGACTCACCTAACAGGAGTACAGGATAGAGCCCATTTCAGATAATGTGTGGAATGCAACTAGGAGGAGTATCTGAGTTAAGAGACTTAGAGAAGAGTGAATTCAAGAGTGCTGGAGTAGAAGATTTTGCAGCGGAAATGCAGGAGCTCCACAATAAGATTAAAGAGTGGTTGCATATTTACAACCAGGAATAAAAGTGCAGAAGAGAGCTTCAATTCAAAGTGGGAGATTTAGTTTTGGCACACCTTAGAAAAGAAAAGTTCCCAAGGGGAACATATAACGAGATAAAGATGAAGAAGATAGGGCCGTGTAAAATTTTATGGAAATTTGAGGCAAATGCTTATGAAATATAATTGTCAGATGATGTGGGCATATCACCCATATTCAATGTAGCAGATTTGTATTTGTATAGAGCAGATGAAGCAAGAGAAGCAAAAAGTCAGAGAGAAATTCATTGGGTCAAACACATGCCTGTAGCTGAAAAGACGCAGATGGAAATGATCATTGATAAGAGATTTATCAAGAAGACTTGAAGGAAGACATATTTTGAACACTTAGTAAAATGGAAAGGACACTCGATTGAAGATGCCAGCTGGGAAAGTGAAGCAGATATCTAGAAACATGGACAGATGGTGTACGAGCTCTTGAACAGGATTCCATGAATTTTTCAGCCAGTGGATTATGATGCAGGAGCATTGCCAGCAAGCATGAGTGGAGGACAGCCAGATATACATCAGCATGCATTTTGAAGAAATTTTGAAATTCAAAACAAAATGCATTAATGTAATATCTGAAAAGATATATTTGATTTTAATGTTTTGGGGATTGTCATATAGATCTTGAGCATTCTCTCTGATCTGTCGGTTGTAGATATTTATTAGAATAAATGTAAAGTAGTTGTAGCCTTTAATTCCATAAGATAGTTTGAGGTTGTAGGAGGGAAAACTCAAGAAGACTCCCTCGTATGTATTGTATTATCCTCATTGTAATTTGGTAAGTACAGCAAGAGAGAGCATCGAAGAGCAAAGAAGAACAAAAATTTAGAAGTTGTTGTTGTTGCTGTAGACTATGTAGAGGAGCACTTGGATTAATATAAGAATTCTTTGATCCAATGTCTAGTGTATTTTATGGTTCTTGTATGCATCTATTTAATGGTATGTTTACAGCCTTCTTATATTCTCTGTTATGCATTTGTTTTCAATGCCATGTGTATGTGATTTCATGTTGAGTGTATGAAGTCCATGAGAAGAGTATAAGCTTCAATTGTTTCTCTTCTTGAGAATTCTTGCAAGGAGTGCAATGAAATTCCGCAAAGAGTGCGTTGATGGGTTATGAGTTTTACCTCATAAAATATTAGGAGAGATACCATTGATCTTATACCAGTAGGAGTGCAAATATAACATAGATTCATGCAAGGTGTGCACAGGCTAGGTTGAGTCTTAGACTTTTCCAACCCAGGTGAGTGGTTGAAGAACCATTGTCGCAAGGGTGCACAGAGTTGGAGTGTCTGGATAACCAGAGGTTATCATGAAGGCCACAAGGAGTGCATGCAATATTCCTTAGAATCCTTGAGTTTACATCAAGGATAAGGCTCAAGAGGGATAGAGACTTGGAGAATTTCACAGGGAAGACGAGGTCAGAAGCTACCTCATGGAATTCAAGCTCAGGAGGAACAGTAGTTGTCAAATCTGGAGGCGTGAGAGCCATTGATTTGGCACTCTGAAATATCGGCATTTCGAGATCCAGGAGAGCAGAGGAAGCTAAAAATCGGAAGCTGCGAGTTGCAAAATCCCAATTCACAAAGAAGGATTTGGAGTATCGGATCACGTGGAATGTGGACCGTTGATCTGGCATAAGGGTCATCGAGAGTTCGCATTTTGGGAGAAGGGAGAGAGACCACTTCATGGAGTCCCAATACGTGAAGCCCTGAAGAACTCGGGAGATGAACCCTAGGTCGCAACCGGAGGGCACATCAACGAAGACTTAAGGGAGGATCTAGGGACCATTAACCCTATATCGGAGTTCAGGAATTGGAGGATTCGAGACGACTCACAATAGAAGTCTTGAAATCATGAAACGTGAAGTGCCTTTGTTTAGGCTTGTGGTCACCGTTGGTGGTCGTGTGAGGTGGAGCTTGCATCTATTTCTTGTTTTCATGAGCGGGGTTCATAAAAGGACCTGTGGTTATATGTGTTGAAGGTTCCAGCGTGAACCAAGGAGCCATTTCGGCTCAGAGGAGTTGAATATATGTAGATCGGGAGGTCAGCAGACCCTGTTGAGGTGGGGCTCTGCGTCATTAATGAACTCGTTAATTAGGGTGGATCAATAGTCCATGACTACCCAACATCCAATGGATGACACCCACTGTGGAACTTCAGGCATATGAGCTCCGAGACTTCAGAGTTTCAGAACTTCGGGACTTCGTAGGATTTCACAACTGGTGCCACACGCCACTTTGACCATCAAGGCCCCACCACCCATACTCGAGAGGAGGTCCCCATTGCGAAACATTAGAAATGGACATGTGGTCCACTCAGACAGGTGACACATATCACGTTCCAAATGACATTTCAATATTTGGTAGGTCCAAAACCCACTGACATGTGGCACACATCCCATGGGTCCATGTCATTCTCGATGACATCATCATGCCACGTTACTCCATAATTTCGGGCTTCAGAATTTTTACGCCTACTTCATTCCAGTCTCCCGAATTCTGAATTTCCAGACTTCTTTACCCTCCAGGTCCACATAGTACAGTTGTCAACATTCCAAGAGGGGGCATGTGGTAGGCATAGGAGAGATCCATGTCACCTCTAGGTGACGTCATCGTGACTCACTACTTTGGCTCTTCGAGGCTTCAAAGCTTTAGGATTCGGGATTTCTTTCCTCCCCACACACTAATTCTCCCGAATGCCGAAATCCCAAACAAGCCAATCTGCTAACACGTGTCCCTCTTGACAGATGGTTTGGTTTAACTCCATACTTCAAAGCTTCGACCCTTCTCTTATTGTTTCACCTAAATTCACTGAAGTCGTGAAGTCCGAAGGGCTTCCAATTCCAAGTGGTGGCACATGGAAAACATAGGAGAGATCCATGTCACCTCCAGGTGACGTCATCGTGACTCATTATTTTGGCTCTTCGGGGATTCAGAGCTTCGGGATTTGGGAGTTCTTGCCTCCACATACACTAATTATCCCGAACGCTAAAATCCCAAACAAGACAATTTGTAACATCCCCGGCCATTGATCCCTGTTGGGTAACGCTACCCAAACAACCTTAACCTTTCCTTTACTCCTCTGATACCAATTTGTAACATCCCTAGTCACCAATAGGTCGAGGAATGTCATAGAGGAACATACATACATACACACACACACATAATATAACAACATAATATAACATCATATACATGCAATATTCATCAATTATAACACATGTACATATACACAACATGTAATTGAACATAGGGATAGGTACTTATATTTCAATTGAAGTACACCAACTACTTGCATACCTTCCATGAACCTCCCAGCCTTAGACCACACTGCTCATCACGCTCAACAGTAGGTCACCCCCGAGTTGGGACTAAGCTCCAACCAGGGAAAGAGAATCCTAGACTAGGTCGAGGTTAGAGGAGACTGCACAGGGAAACTGGAAGGATTCTCTCTAGGAGCCTTCTTACGCCCACTACTCATGGACTCTCATTCCCCACATGTCTATTCCACCCCGGGAATATGCACCTTCACTATTACATAATCCATTGGCTTCTCCACTTCCCCTTTCAGGTTCTCGACAATAGGTCGGATCAGGAATTCTCAAAGCTTCATAGCTGGTGTTGGACTCTCTCTAGGAGAAAATATTTTCCCAGCTAACTCTCTCACTTGGAGAGAGCTTCTCACAGGCCTAACAACTTTCCTCTTCAACCACGGGCCTGACAACCCGCTTCTTCAACTCAGTTCTAGCAAGATGAGGAAAACAAAAAAGGTTCAATATAGCTCAGGGTATGGCAGCAACCACAATTCGGTAAGGCACAACACGGCTCTGGAAAGTATAGATATGTTGGGCTTCACATGAAAACGCAGGTCATCTTCACAGGTTACTAGTTTCAGAGGTGTGTGAAAGATGCAGAGGTTGACGATGGAGGCCTAGCGAGTTAGGTGAAGGATGGGAGAAATGGAAAGTGAACCCCCAACAAGCTGACTTTCCAACTTAAACTGCATGTGTCTGAGCTGACACATGTTTACCATGAAGCATGTTCCTTTCCATTTGGAAGTCACCCGTCCTCCTAAAGGAACTTAGGATAAAAACATATCCTTCTATTCAGCTTTTGGAATAATAATAAATTGTTATTCTCTTATACTTAAGCCCTTAATATTAGCCCCTCTTTCCAACCTCTTAGCCCCCTCTACCTTACCCAGCCTATTGGAGCCTTGTCCCCCATCAATCTTTCTTCTTGGTCAGTCTACATGCAGTGATGTATAAATTTTATTAATGATCTCTATAATTGCATATATATAAATCAGGCTTATGGCCTTTAACACCTAGGATCTCTGGCCTAATAACACATAAGCCTACCAACTTATCAACACTTAGCTCACCAGCCTACAAACATCAGTACATTTCACAGGGGCTCGGCCTAAGGTAATACACTCTTGCTACCCAAAATCTATGTATAAAAAATATCCTCTTCTCCATATGAATTTCCCTTCTTCTCCCTTGCTTGCTTGACTCTCAATCTTCCCATAGATGATTGTACTTCAACCCCATGGCCCCAATAACTCTGGTATGTGACTCCTCAAACCCACCCTCTTACATGACTTTAATTATTGGCTTTGGAAACACACAACAACAATTATAAGGTTTATACACAACGATAACAAAATTCTCGAATGTGGGTTGGATTAATACCCATGAATGAGATACTCCTTGGACCCCTCTCTCTTTTGGAATCATAACCGTCCATCATTTTAATCCCTCCCATATCATAGACAACAATTATCATCTTTCTTAATCATTTCAATGTTCAAAATACATGTTTCGTCCCTCATCTATATTAATCAATATGAGCTATTTGTCCCAAACATATTGTCTCACCAACCTAAACAACATTTATACAATTACATTATAATTTTTGGGGATTAAAACTAGGGATATTACAAAAGGTGTGTGGCGCCAATAGGGATGAATGGGTGATAAAGTACCAGTTGTATTATGGGCATATTGAACTTCTTACAAACAATCATCTAAACAAACACTCTTCAAGATAGTATATGGGAGAAAAGTAATGGTCCCCTTGCATTTTTGGATGAATGTAGAAAGGGTTTCTTATGTACTTCAGTATGAAATCAACCTAGAAAAGGAGAGACTCCACCAACTCAATAATCTTTACGAACAACACTTAATTATGCTCCATCTCCAGGAATTCCAAAAGTAGTAGCAAGAATCCTAGTATGCCAAAAATCTCCAAAGAAAGGACATATAGAATGACAACTTGGTACTCTCATATGATAGTAAGATCAATGGAAAGCCAAGAAATTTGGAAACTGCATGGTTGGGACCTTTTGTAGTCGAATATATCCAACCAATTTTTAGCTAATAACACTTCAAGGGAAACTTCTTGACAAAGTCATCAATGGTATCCAATTGAAAAAATACCACCCATGAAAAAAACAATGTCCATTGGAGAAAACTTCCATATAAGAACCAATGGATGGGAATTAGAATGAAAACTACTTTGAGGTAGTCTAGTCTTTAAAAAATCAAAGAGCAAGTTGGTTATGTAAAATAATGTAAAAGACCATCTTAGGATAGAAATTTATTTGGTAAAGCCATAATCAACTAGGACCAGTAATAATGTACAAATCCTACAAATCTCAGCTGACTTAGGAGAAAAAGAATGGAAAATCGATGGAGAGGGATGTTAGGAAAAAATAAGTTGACCAAAATAATTTAGCAGGAAAATACACATAGATCAACCTAGTACTTTAAAGGAACAACACTAGCACATAATGAACTCTCAAATGCATTTTGAAGACGTTAGAAAAATCTTGGACGAATTCAAAAGGGACAAATCAAATGACTGAGAAAAGGACTAATCAAGTGAGAGAAAAGAAAAAATCAAGCGAGTGAGCAAGGGGTAAAATCAAAAGGATCTTTTAGATTGACCAAGCCTAAAATATTAAACCCGAAATATGAATCGACCAAGCATAGAAAATCGACCGATCAACTGCAAGAAGTAAGGCAGTTGACCAAGATCACTAGAGTGCACACGAAAAACTCGTCAACCAAGAAGAACACTCACATGAAAGACACTTAATGTGCATAATTAATGTTTAAATTCATCTAAATTTTATTTTCGCATGCAATCAATTTGAATCCCACCCAAATTCCACTATAAATATATCTCCCCAGCAACATCAAAACACACCATTTGAATTTCCAGCAAGTCTACCTGATTTTTCTCCACAAAAGATACAATACTAATAGTTTCAACTCCTCTATGTCTGAACTATTTGAAGAAGTAGAAAATAATCAAGAAATGGAACCTAAAATAAGAGGACAAGTCTAGGCTAGTGAGGGGTTGGTCGAATCGTGCACTAAGAAGAGATTCGACAAAGAAAATGCATCAAAATTGGAAACACAAATGAATAATATATGACAAGCGCGGATGGATGAGATATATTGGGAGAAGCACTAGATGAATTTCAATAGTTAGGGGTTTGTTGCAAGGAGATGCAATAAATAAACCATGATGCTTGAAAATTAAATCCCAAATTAAATCTTACATGAGTGCTCATAAATAGCAGAATATCAGAATATTCCAAAAGTAAGAGAAACCATAAACAGATGTGTGAAAACCCTAGAAGACATGTCAGATCAACAAAATATATAATATTAAGGTATTATTCTCCAGGAAGACAAGTTAGCTTCACAGGGAAAAGATAAACATAAAATATAATTACCAGAAAGTTAGGTCAACCCAGCCAGAAAAGTCATTGGATAGATTAATATAAATAGAGGGTGTCTTGGCTCATTTTTTCACTAACTCTCACTCAGGAAAACAAAAATAGTGTGCAAGTTTGGAGGAGGAGAAGCATCAGCTGCAATTGTACAGTTTTATCTTGTTCAATCTTTCTGTTACTTTCTCTTGTGTGCTACCCTTGGGGAAATTGCGCTCTCTAGGTTATCTATTGGTTCTAGTGGGGCTTCCTGGAATCATTCTTTCTGTCAAAGGTTAAGGTGCTCGGGGATGGATTTGTGCCTATGGTTGAGTGACAATGGTGTAGCATTGTCTATGGTTAAACGAGCACATCAACATTATTCTAACAAGTTATGGGTCCACACTACCTTCAAAACAGTTTAACCACTGGAAGGTAGATTGAGAGTTCCTTTTTAAGCTCGTTGAAGCATGAGTTGCAGCTACAACTAGGGTTTCTCATTTTGCAGTTGTAACAAACGCTAAACCTAATTTCTTGGTCACTTGCAATGAAGCATTGGACCTAATGTTTTGGTATTCTAGTGCACCCTAGCCTAGCGCACCCTCTGGTGTCCTCAACTAGCAAAAACGTCAAGTTAGAGTTTTTGGGTCAAAGTCAAAGTTTGACTAGTCAAAGGTTAACTGGTCAAAGTCAAAGGTTGACTTTTGTGGTAAAAGTTGAAATTTTAGTGTTTCTAGATTGTTCTAATCATTGAACATTTTTTATTTAGTTTCTAACCTCTTCTTTTCAAGATGGTGTCAAGTTTCAGATTAGAAGACAAGCTTAATGATACTATAAATTTCAAAGGCATGCACTTGTATATTATTTTCAAGTTATATCATCCAGCAAAGCATGAGTGTGTTTGCAGAGGATGTTCAAGAGACCTCGTCCAAGTAGTGAATTTATTACATTCAGAGGAACAAGTGCACCCTCCCTAACAGTAAAGACTCCAGGTTTGATTATTTAAAAAATGATATGTCTCTAGTTGTTATGGCATTATTATGATCTTATGTTGTATCTTGATCTATTGAAGTTATGATCATTATACTAACCCCTTAATACTAGAGATACACTTGTTGATATCCTCTCTAGGAGATATTCTAGTTCTTATGTAAATGCTTATTTTTTAAAAGATGAAGTTGATCTCCTTTTGGAGATGTTCTTGGTTACTAACCTCGACTCCAGGTAGGATATCTTCCATGGAGGATACCATGGAGATTTTTTTGTTCTTGTTTCTTGTTCCGGGAAGGTCATAAGAGATAAATCTGAGAGGGAGTCAGACTCAGAGGGTGTTATTGATCAAGAAGAAGCCATCATAGTTTTGTGACACTTTGCATAATGCAAAGGGGCATGCAACAAATGGAACCGTGGTCCAAGGATTCTCTTAGATAGAAGGAGTTGATTTCAGAGATTGAGATGAGGGATCTTGACCAGATATATTGGGATTGGAAGCATGGCTGGAACCAGATGAGATCTTCAGTGAGGAGATTGAAGAGGTTTATCATGATGGACAAGAAGTCCATGGCCACACCTATGAAAACACATATGAGGAAGTTGTGTGACAGGATAGCCATTTTCTTTACAGATAACACCTTGTGCAAGTATATGGTTGAGTTTTGAACATATTATTGGGTTACAAAAAAACATGCAGGTACCTATGTTGTGGTACAGATAGATATCATTGATATTTGATGATGAAGTATGGTTTCTAGGATATACATTTTTTGGATTGCGAGTGTAGAAGACAGATCTAGCACTTGGGTTGCTAGTTCAGCTTGGGATCGATCAGGATTTCCAGACAAGTAGGGAAGAAGATATATGTATCACTCATTCATATATCAAAGCCAACGACGCAAGATATGAAGCAGGGTGGATTTTTGAAGGATCTTGCGAGACTTCATTAGAGACATGGTGCAAGAAGGAGAAGTGAGGCTCCATCACTTATCCACACATGAGAAGATAACTGACATTTTCACTAATCCTATGTCTGGGACAAGCTTGGAGGGAATGTAAATATTTCCCTGGGGGAGTATTGATGATTGCAACATCGTTACGATATTCCAAGATTGACCAGACAGACTTGATCATGTGGGAATAGGCCCAGATGTAATCTTCGACGGACTGAAGATTCGAGTTGTTGCTAGATATCCTATGTGTGAATTGCATCGGGCCTTGAAACTCTCACGAGTAGATGAGTAGCCTCGATAAGCATTGGGACGACTCTATATCCATAGGAGTTGGGTTGCAGACCAGGGGAGATAGGGAACATATAAATCTAGAGTAGATGTGCCCTAACATAGTCTTCGACGGACTGAAGACTCAAGGTGCTTGAGGTGCAATTCCACGTGTCTGATAGCATTGAGATGAATGCATTCATGGAGTGATACTATGAGAGGATCACCATGAGGTGTTTGTGGCTTCGATGTGGCCATAATTCTTTTCATGGGACAAGAACGACACGAGGTGCTAGACACATGTGTCTTATAGCATCAAGCTAAATGCATTCACGGAGTGATCCTATGAGAGGATAAACTATGATGTGAATGTGGCTTTGATGAGGTCATGATTCTTGTCATGGGACAAGAATGACCCAAGGTGCTAGACACATGGTGGTGGAGATGGATCATCAATATGGATAAATTATGCTCATGGATATTGTAATATTGTCTATGACAGAAGAATACCAAAAACAATTACAACAATATGTTTTGATTTTAGATTGATACCAAACGATGTTGATAGTGATAATGATAATGATACTCGTTACTTGATCTATGATGATGCTACCTGTAGAATGGTCTACAAGACTATGTGAGTCTTTCCCATGCCATGTGAATATGGATGGATGTTTTTTTACCATTAATACCTCTGTAGCTAAGAGGGAGTGTTGATATTATGGTAGTTGTGGGAGGTATTAACCTCTATGTGTAACCTTTGACTAGAATAGAATTTTTTGGAAGCAAGAGAAACCCTAAGAAAAGGTGTGAAAACCCTAGAAGACATGTCGGTTCAACAAAATATATAATATTAAGGTATTATCCTCTAGGAAGACAAGTTTGCTTCAAATAAAAAAGATAAACATTAAACATAATTACCAAAAAGTCAGGTTGGTTGAAGTGCCCATGGTTGGGTGACAATGGTGTAGCATTTTCTATGGTTAAACGAGCACATCAACATTATTCTAGCATGGTGTATCAAGTCTTCGACGAACTTCAACATCAGTCAAACAACTTGTTTCCAATCCCCACACTTGCCAAAGTTGTCATAAAAGACACAATTACACCGCTTGAGAATGGAGAATTTAAGGAAGAATAAGAATATTCTCTATAAAAAATTCCATTTGTTGTTGATGAGGGTGCTACAAAAAAATCCCCCAATAAGAGGTCAACTGGAAGAAAACACCTAGGTCATGTAGAAGTATCAGTAGACATACCTGAAGATACTTAAATTAATTTACATCTTATTCTCCAAGGTATGATTGAACTCAACTTTAAAGAGCCCCTACTAAAAAGAAAAATGGAAAGAGTGGCCCAACAAACTTGCTTTCAGAAACAGTTTAACATGGAAAATCAACAAGAAAACAAGCACAGAAAAAGGAAGCAAGCTCTCAAGTCAAGCATGCGACCCCAATATGCAGAAGCACTTGAGAAAGATAAGGAAATTATTGTCGAAGCACTTAAGAACAAGATCACAATTGACATACATATGAAAATAAGACTCGGTAAGAGACAACAACAAGTTGAACAAACAGCGAATGAGGCTGAGGATGTGGCCAAAATAACAAAGATGAAAAATACAGGGAAAATATAAATTAAAATTGAAATACCTCAACCTCCCAAGCCCCAATTGGTCTAACACCGAAATCATCATCGGTGTTACGAACTCCGATTGATCAGGAAACTTTATCCCAAACAATTGGAGCAAAACAGTCAACGCCAATAAATCAACAACAATAGTTGACTAGGAAACCAACAGAGCAGCAAAATGGACAGCCCACAAAAAGAACTGATTGCATAACATACAACAAAAAAACAAACAAATCAGTACATTGAGAAAACAACAGAAGAATTGACTCAATAGAAAATATTGTCTACACTAGAATCTCAAAATTAATCAACTCCAAAGTAGATGAAACTAACTACACCTCGGTCACATAAGAGAAAAGGACACAAGAAAGAAAAGGAATCAAAGTCTAAGAAGCCCAAGGTTTTCATAGAGTTCCAACTAGAGGAAGACCCTAGCAAGAAGTTTAAAGTAATCTTTGACCTAGTGATCATTTCTGATAATTAGATCATGAACTTATATCATGATATTATGAAGGAAAGGATGACAAGGTGGAAGCATTCCTTAAAACATACAAAAAACCCCATCGTTGGGAAAGAAAAAGAGAAGTTCACATGGAAATAATGCCTCAATCTAAGTCAAGAAAAGATGGATATCGACATGTAAGGTTTCATAGAAAACATACTTGACTCCATGAAGAATTTGCCTAAGGAACTGGATGATCGAAACCGTTGATTGTAGGAAGAAAATAAGAAATTAATGGTCGACCAAATAGGAGCAATCCTGTAGACTAGATATGAAAATTTTAAGGAACCAAAGGAAAATTTAGAAATAGTGAGTGCAAAGGCATCAACAATGAACACAGTCCTTAGCAATTGGCCCATGTATTTTGCATCTGCATGCAGTCATATCAAGGCGTAGAAGGAATTGCTGGAAGAACTTACACACCAAAGAAGTAACATGGCCGACCCATGAGTCTGCAATGCTCTGACTAGGAATACCAAACGTGAAAATCAGGTCAAGATGTAGCTACTCGCAAAGGAGCATTAATGGTTCCAAGATGGCAAAAATGCATAAGTTAAAGCAGATATTACTTCCAACATAATTGTAGAAATTGTCAAACAAGTATGACAGAAGGATGAATAGTACAACCCAGATTTGGAAGCAGTGCAGGATGCCCTCGTAACATAAAAGCTAGACTATCTAGTCCAAATGAAATCATTGGGAGTTCAAGCACAATGCACAATCTAAGAATGGCAATGATTTGAACAATGACTTCATCAAATCGCACCTTATATCCATAGAACCTGCTTGAACCCACCAAAGAGTAGACGAGCACTGAAATAGAAAAATCGATCGGTGTTCCCATCAAGGCTGACGCCATCATCACAACCTACACCCCCTAAGCCGGGATTTTCGACGTTGTCATCACAAGCAAAGGAACCCGAATAGTAAGAAAAACTTCGGGAGGCAAGAAACTGAGAGAACTTATGTAGGATTCGACAAGCAACCAACCTGGAAATCCATAAGAAGAAAGTACAGACGCAGTAGTTGACTAGCCAAGCCGGAAGATAGTAGTAGCCCCGGAAGCTTCAGTCAATCAACTAGTTCAACAAAAAGGAACAAACATAAAAGAAAAAGTGGAGTTGACCCAGAAACATAGTCAACAACACCACCCTCAACCAACCATCAGGCACAAACAAGCGACCACACCATTTTTTTCTAATAATCAATCGACCGACAAGCGG
>ML778416.1:381631-419393 GCA_009831015.1 Picea engelmannii
GTTTCTGGTTATTTGCTTGGAAATGAGATTGTTAATTTGACGCAACCCTTTGCCCCAGGCGGAGACCAATTTGTTCTCAAGTATAGTAACTCCAATCAGGTCGGTGGAGTCAGCCCTGCCCATGCTACTTTTTATGAGTGCAGGGACTTATGATCTCTGCTTTCTCTTCTTACCATTATAGCATATGGCCAAGAAGAAAGAGGGATTATATATGGAGGACAGAGTACACAGGATGTTGTGTTAGCATTCAAGTTTTGAATTATAGTCACAGTTACAGATTTATTCTCCAGATCTGGTTTTCAGCAATGTAGAAGATAGAGGTTTAAGTTCAGAATAGTGTAGCAGTAATAAGGAGATATATATCCTGGCATTTGAATTCCATAATGTAATCTGAACTCTTTGAAGTAATAGAAACTGACAAGTTCTGTCATCATTTTCAGCGATTGTGTTTTGACATTAGAGTTCTGAATTTACTTGACAACTTATGTTAATTCCAGTTAATTTTAACCAATGTCGATTTATTTGCAACGCCTTTCTGGCTTTGAACTATCATTTTTGTGTGGGGTATACCTATTTGCAATGGGCACGATTAATGACCTTTTAATCTAAAATTCTAATCTGATGGCTAACAATTGAAGACCCTGGCATATTATTAGTCATCCTCCCAAATCAATGAATGTGATTTACTCTTCATAACTTCCTTATATTTTTGAATGCATCTGTTAACCTGTTTACATTTTAACATTTACCTAATCATATTAAAAAATTACTGTAACACCATATAATTGTCACGTTTAAATTATTAACTAGCACTACTTCAACTTCCTCCTCAGCTATCTGCCCGTTTCATATTGGATGGCTGACCGACCCACCAAACATTTCATTTTCAAACGTGAATATCTTTCGGCGTTCTGTGCTAGTATATTACTCAACCATAGATTTTTTAGCGTCTGCACAGTACTGGATGTTTCAATGTTGTCCTTTTCCATTCCATTAATTTATGGCTGTTTGTTTTTTTGGCGATAACATCTAATTAGGGGTGAAATTTCGGATTCATTTTCACTTGCAATTTGAGTTAGTAGCATAAGAATTGAGCATTGATTCGATGCTATCAAAGGCAAAACTAGAGTAAATCGAGAGATCGCCACTTCCTCCCTGCAAATAAACTGTCTTCAACATCGTAGTAGAAAAGTATTACTGTAGACACCCTATGGAGTTATAATGGAAACGGCTCAAGTCCGCACTGAATCATATTAGCATAATTTTGCTCAATTGAATCTTTTGGAGGAAATTATGTGGTCAATACAATCTTGAATTTCTCGGACGCTCTCATTGAATTTTTTACACTAATATGTTATTAAAAAAAAAAAAGGAGACTCAAATTTTAGCACTAATATATTATAAAAGAAAAAGAGGGTCAAAGTTTGCTTCTGAAAGTCAACAAAGTTTGCTTTCGAATTGTAAAAATTTCTAATAATTTTTATCTTAAAATTTATGAACTCCATATATTATGGAATTACCATTTTAGATAACTCGTATCATATGATAATCGAAGATTTTTTAATATTTTAAATTATTTGTATTTTTTTCTATAAAAGTGTACAGTTTTTTCACTTCAGGAATTTTTCATAAATCTTAACTATTTTGTGTTGAGATGTAATAATTATATATTAAACTAAATTCACCAATTCCAAATTCATAAAGAATCGTGAAGAAAACACGACGACACTGACGTGATCCAGTGATAAGGAGACATACTCGGCCAACATTAATAAATGAAAAGAATAATCTTCAATAATAATAACATTTATTAAAAAAATTGAATATTTATAATAACATTTATTAAAAAAATTAAATATTTATAAATGTAAGGGATATGATTGAATATTAATTCAAAAAATGTTCATTGAATATTTATAACTAATTTCAAAAAAATATTAATTCACTTTTCTTTTTATGACCATGTAAGAATGGTATATTTTTCTTTTACTACATGTGTCAAATAATTTTATTAATGACCATGTAAGAATGGTATATTTTTCTTTTACATGTGTCAAATAATTTCAAAAAAATATTAATTCACTTTTCTTTTTATGACCATGTAAAAATGGTATATTTTTCTTTTACTACATGTGTCAAATAATTTTATTAATGACCATGTAAGAATGGTATATTTTTCTTTTACATGTGTCAAATAATTTTATTAAGTATAATAAAATTATAAAATAATTTTATTAATGACCATGTAAGAATGGTATATTTTTCTTTTACATGTGTCAAATAATTTTATTAAGTATAATAAAATTATAAAAATAGATATGATAGATATGAGACAACCTTAAGAAGCTTTAGACATTTCACCTATATATTAGCATGACTTTGCTTCATCGTATTTAGTGATGATCATAGTACTAACCCTCATACAAAATATGTTCATAGTACTAACCCTCAGCTTTATCATATTTATTTATGATCATGGTACTATTGTGATATCATTTTAGTTTGGAAGTGTTAATATATGGTTTCACTTTTAATAAATTAATGATATCATTTATCTTTTTAGGGTATGTGACACCATGATCACTCTTATTTGGTTGTTTGACATATCAAGAATATTTTGTTAACACATTTTAACACTTAGTCTTATTTAAGCATATATCCATGAACATGAGAAACCAAGAGAACAACTATGGAACAAACGAAGACAACACAAAAATAGTACGAGCCAAACAAATCGTGTGTGACACCCGGCTAAGTCTTTGCTATTGTGAAACAATTATAATATGAGCACTACGAATCGATGTACAAATTCGACAAAGTCACATGACTCACCTCACCTCACGAAGACACTCAAGAACAAATCTTTTACACCAAGACTATGTACCGCAACCATCTCCGCAACAACCTGCGATGCACCTCACAACCATAGACTTGTTGTCCCTTCATTTCTCAACACTTTCACCAAGCTAACACAGATTTTGGTTCTGCCTCACACATGCCTTCAAAGACCCGAATTTCCAGACTTCCCTAAAACCTCCCAAGGCATCCAATTCTTGGCTACTTGTCTTACATCTTGGCAAGTCTACCTCAGACTTGCTCTCCAAATCTCATGTCAACAATGCCTTATGGGTGAGTGTAAGAATTTTGTGGCCGAAAAAGTGGCAAGGGCATGAACAAGAGTGTGCACTTGCAGGAACGTGTGTGCATTCTTAGGTACATGCACACGTTCCTATACCTATAGATTTCGATGTGGCCGAACATCCACGTGGATTTTCACATAGGTTTAGTGGCAAGAACGTGTGCACAATCTTAGGAACGCGTGCAGACCGTGCACGCAGTCCTAAGAATGTGTGTGTGGTCCTAAAAACATGCACGTGTTGTTACTGATAAAATTATTTAAATGGCCCAAGTGTGATTTGTGCCCGACACAAATCGCACTCGTGTTTCTTTCATTGGGCAAATATAGTGGAGCTAGAGAGGAGGAATAAAGGGAGGAGGGGGACACCATGTCCAGGTATGTTACATTTTTTTTCATTTTAATCCAATTTAGTTATTCCAATTTAGTATTTTTCTCCCAATAATCTAAATTAAAAAAAAATGTAATTTTGTATTTGAAATAAAAAATGAACCTAATTTACATTCCATGGATTTTAAATTGCAACATATATAATATAATGGAACCCCAAGACAATTTAAACTGCTCAGAAGAAAACCAAAAAGATTAAAACCCCAACCCACCACCACCACACAATGTAAACACTAAAATCCTAGGAAAACCAATAATGAAATCTATGGAAATTGTTTCCCATTTCCATATAGGAATACGCAGGGACTGCAATAAACCTGCAGGATGTCTACGCTCAAATTTTTCCTGCTAACGGTCCATGAATTTAGCAATGTACTAGGCAGTGTCCTGCTTCATTCTAGGTCAATAATACAATTTCCTTACTGTTGTCACATTTTTCTGGTAAATAGGATGACCGATATCTGGTCTTTTATGGAACTTATCCATAATTAGACACCTAAAATATGTTGAATTAGTCACGTAAAATTTGTCATTATACAAGAACAAACCATCAAATCCAAGTTGATGTCGTTCATACTTCTTTTGACTGGTTCTTGTTGTAACCCTTCTTTCACTTTAGTGAAAAACTCGTCTCTCTGCAAGAGGGTTTTAATCCTCTACTTGATGTCAAACTCTCCTACAGTTTCTTTTGTTGCTAAGTGTACTATCCAAATGCTTTGGATGGGTGCATCTGCCACTCTATTTTTCTTTCCTTTGATGTTCTTGATTTCAAAATAAAACTCACTAATCAACGCCATCCACTTGGCTTGTCTAGCATTCAACCTTGGCTAGTTCAATAAATACTTTAGACAATAGTTGTCTTTCATTAAGATAAATCTTCTCCCGAGCAATTGGTGCCCCCACATATTCAACGCATGCAGGATTGCTACCAATTCTAGATTATGGGTAACATACTTATACTCATTCTCTTTCAACTTTCATGATTCATAACAAATCACTTTTCCTTCTTGTATGAGAAATCCACCAAGTCCTTCTTTACAAGCATCTGTGCAAACCAGGAAATTCTTTTTTGGGTCTGCAATATTCATAATAGGGGCATTAGTTAATAGATGTTTCAGTTGTTGGAAGCTATCTTCACACTCTGGTGACCATACAAATTTCTTTCCTTTCTTTTCAACGAGGTAATAGGATTACCAATCTTGGAAAATCCCTTTATGAACCTCTTGTAATTGCCAACCAATCCCATGAAGGATATTACTTGTCTCACACATCTAGGGGCCTAATCCATGATTGCCTTGATATTTTCAGGATCCACTGCCACTCCTTCTGCTCAGATTATGTGGCCTAGATACTAGATTACCCTTTGAAATAAATCACACTTGTTGAACTTAGAGTACATTTAGTGCTCTCTTAACACTTGTAGAACCATGCTAAGATTATCTTCATGCTATTCTTTGTTCTTGGAATACATAAAAATGTCTTCGACAAATACTAAGACAAAATTATCCAAATATTTTTCGAGAACACTATTAATCAAACACATGAATGTAGCTAGTGCATTTGTAAGTCCAAATGGAACCACAACAAACTCATAGTGCACGTACCTTTTTCTAAATGTTGTCTTATGGATGTCATCATACTTGATTCCGACTTGGTGATATCTCGACCTCAAATAAATCCTTGAAAAAATTGCATCTCCTCTAAGCTGACCAAAGCGATTGTCTATCTTAGGTAAAGGATACTTGTTCTTGATAGTCATCTTGTTCAATTGCTTATATTCAATGCATAATAGCAAGGTACCATTCTTCTTCTTTACTAACAGGGTTGGTGCTCCCCATGGAGACACACTCATCCTGATGTAACCCTTATCCAACATTTCCTTTAGTTTCACCTCCAGCTCCACCAACTCTGGTGTGCTCATTCTGTAAGACACTTTTGATGTTAATACTGCTCCAGGTACAAGATCTATTGAGAAATCAATATCTCTTTTGGGAGGTGGTCATGGCACATTCTCTAGAAACACATCTTGGAATTTCCACAACATTGGATGATCTTCAACCTTCAGCTCTTTTCTCTCTGATGAGTTAATAACTTGTACAATGTACAAGGGACACCCTTTTTTGCTTGCAAAATCCTTGCATTTCCCTCCCCTTCTTCATATTTCATAACCTTCTCATAACTATTTATCCTTGCCTTGTGGGAAGCTAGCCAATCCATTCCCAACAATACATCGTATGATCCTGGGGGAGAATATTCCATCCATTTTAATTAAACATATTTCGATCAAATCAACCACTTTCCTGTTTGTTCCAGTGGATAACTTGACCAACCATGCTCTCGCATGTTTCTTTCTCTATAATGAATATGCTTAAACAACCCAAGGTGAAATATAACTAAGATTAGATCCTAGTTCAATTAAGATAGAAACAAGTTGATTGGAAATAATACCATCCAATTTCACCATAGAGGCTTGGTGGTCTACTTGTCGATTCTCTATAGCTACATAACTCTTTCACATTATACACCCTTCTGTTATCTTGTTGTCTATGGGGAAAATCCCTTAATAAGTGTGTTTCTCCACGTCCCCGACATTACAAAGGTCCTTTCTTTGGCTCCTTTGTTAACCCTGCAACCACCAATTCTAAAACTAATATGCAGCAGAAGCATTATAGGAATAGATCAAACATAAAACACGAGGATTTACATGGCTTACCCAATTTTGGGGCTATGTCCACCAAGCAAAGGTATCAGTTTTATTATTATTCATAGCATGAAGAGTTACAGCAGGCTCACTCCACTCGTCTCTATGTCTCATAGCCTCTATGGTCATAAATGAATTTATAGCAAGTTACATAATAAATTTACTATTGAATGCACTCACATCCATATTCTAACTTGGTCTCATTAGTTACAACCAACACTGAATAATAGGATTTAAAATCCATTCTTGGACGAATTTGTTGTCACCAAATTCCAACAATATCCACCTGGACAACAATTAGCATGATACCTTTCTCCTTCTTTTGTTCATCACCTTTTCTGTAAGACAAAAGAAGCTAAGCACCATTGTAGCTTCTCTAAAAGTACTAGTTTTTTGAACATGTCTCCACAGTTCTCTTTTGTATGAACTTTTTCAAGAGAAACTCCACCTTCATCGATGACCTGTCCTACAAAATGGTACTTAATAGGAATATATTTAGTTTTATTGTGGTAGGTTGGATTCTTGGCCAAGTGAATAACACTTTGACTATCACAAAGTAGCTTTACTTTGTCCTGCATCCTTCCAAACTCACCAAACAAACCTTTTAACCAAACTACCTCTTTGCAAGCATATGAACCAACTATGTATTTTTCTTTTGTAGTGGATAAAGCAACAATGCTCTATAGCTTTGACATCCAACTAATAGCTCCACCTGCAAGAGTAAAAACATATCCGTAAGTTGACCTCATTTTGTCCAACTCACCTGCAAAATCAGAATCAACATATCCATAGACTAACTCACAACCATCGTTATAGGTGATATAGTAATCGCTTGTACCCCTCAGATACCGAAACACTCATTTCATTGTTGCTCAATGATCTTTACCTGGATTTTCCATATATCTATTGAAAACCTCAATTGCATGTAAAATGTCTGATCTTGTACTAACCATCACATACATTAAACTTCCTACTACATTAGCATACGGTATTCGAGACATATATTCCTTTTCTTCTTTTGTACTAGGGAATAAACTTGAAGAAATCTTAAAATGGGAATCAAAAGGTAGATAAATTGGTTTCACAATGTTCATACCAAACCTTAAAAGTATTTTCTCGACATACTTCTGTTGTGACAACCAAATATTACCATTCCTCCTGTCTCTGAATATATCCATGCCCAAAATCTGCTTTGCTTCTTCTAGATCTTTCATATCAAACGTCCTAGCCATTTGAGCCTTTAACCTGTTGATCTCAGTTTTGATTTTGCTTGTTAAAATCATATAATCAACATATAATAATAAGATAATGAATATGCCATTATTCAATTTCTTAAAGTAAACAAAATGATCATACTCACTCCTCGTATAATTATGGTTCATCATGAAAGAGTCAAATTTCATGTACCATTGTCTGGGCGACTGCCTCAGACCATACAATGATTTCTTGAGCCTGCAAACAAATTTCCTGTTGCGATTCTGAACGAACCCTTCAGGTTGTTCCATGTAAATCTCCTCGTCCAAATCTCCATGTAAGAACATAGTATTAACATCTAGTTGCTCCAACTCCAAATCAAGTGACACAACTAATGCTAACACAATTCGAATTGAAATAATCTTAACAACTCATGAAAAAATATCATGAAAGTCAATACCTTCTTTTTGAGAATATCCTTTTGCAACCAGCCTTGCTTTGTACCTTTCAACCTTATCATCAACACCCTTTTTCATCTTGTAGATCCATTTGCAACCTATAATTTTCCTGTTTCTTGGAAGTTCTACCAGGTCCCATGTAACATTCTTCGCTAAGGCATTCATTTCATCATTCATTGCTTCTTTCCATTTTTCACTGTTAGAACCCTCCACAACTTCCTGATAGCATGAAGGTTCATCATCATTAGTACTTAAAGAAATTGATGAAACAAAATCGTCATACCTTCTTGGAGGAACTCTGAGCCGTGTAAACCTCCTTAGGGAAGTTTGTGGCTCATCCACAATCTGTTGATTGTTATCATCAACCATGTTTTCCTTTGCATGAACCTCTTCAACATAGATACCAACATAATGAGAATTGTGACCTCAAAACGAGAACTCTGGCCCAAAAAACCCATATTTTTGCATAAAAAACATCAAAATCAACCCCCAAATCAAAAAGTGGTGCTACCGGTAGCACCATGTTTTAAAACAGGGTCAAAATTATAACATTTTTCAAACATGGGCTTCAAAACTTAGATAGTAGCTCAGAAAAACCTTAAAATTAACATCTAAAAACAAATAAAATGTTTTTGCATTTTTTTTTCTTTTCAAAACGTTAAATTTTGAGATCATTTGAAATTGTATTTTTTTCACTTTGTACCATTAAAACCAAAACCTTAAAATCAACCATCAAATTGAAAAGTACTGCTACCGGTAGCACCCATTCTAAAATAGGGGTATGAAAATGACACATTTTTATAACGTGGTAAAAGACCTCATCATTAATGCAAACAAAATCATAAAAGAAACCCTTGAATGTTTACTTTTTAAATGTTATTATCATGCAAAGAACAAGGTAATACATAATGCCATGAAAATATCACAATATACTTTAAAAATTCAACGTCACTTTTTAATAATTTTTTACTTTTAATAATAAAAATGTAAATACAAGTTACATTGAATGAAACATAAATAATTTCTTAAAAATATTGTTATATTGACCATATTCAAAACATATGAGCTAAGAAATTTTATGAGCTAACAAAATGGTGAAAAACAAAGAAAAATTAGAAAGAAATGAAAAAAAAAATAAAAAAAAAAATCTAAAACAATAGTTTGAAAAACAAAAATAAGTTGTTTTGTTAAAAAGAAGAGCAAAAAATCCCTTCAAACTTAAAAAAAAAAAAAAAAAACTGAAAAATAATCAAAATTCAATAAAATATTAAAAAAAAACATCTAAAATAATAAAAAAAATTAACAAAAACACTAATATTACCTAAGCCACAAATTTATTTAAATATGTTTTTTTGAAAATAAATATGAAACTATATAATATGTTAATAATGTTACAATGTTGTCCCCGAGGTGTAGGACAGTCAGTGACGGAGTGTGTTGTTAAGCCACTTCGTGTTGAAAAGTCATGAGTTCAAAACCTGCGGGGACAAAAAATCCAACCATGTTAAGGGTTGTTGTGGCTCAGGCCAGGTGCGATCCCCGGGTGATTTTGACGGCTTAGATGCCCCTGAGTCGCGGTTTCTCAAGCCAAAAGGTTAATCCCGATGCCAAGAAGGTCCGGAGCAATTAAAAAACAAAAAAATATAAGAATGTTACAATGTTATAATATAACATTGTTATATTATAAAATATGTTTATGTTTTTTTAGATATTTATGAATTTTTTTTTGTGTAAATTTTATGTTTTTTAAGGTTTTTGATATAAATTAAAAAAAAAATTTGTTATAGTATAAAAGTTTTTCAACTTATTTTTGTTAATTTTTATTTTAAGTTTTTTAATTTGGTGTTTTTGTGTATATGTTTTCAATTTTGGGGGGGTTTTCACCTTTTTAATTTTTTTTATTTTTTATTTTTACATTTTTCTTATTTTTTTCTCATTTTCTTTATATATATATATATATATATATATATATATATATATGGTTTTCTTTTCCTCTTTAGTTTTTTAGGTTTTTAGATTTTTCTTTAATGGTTTTTTCTCATATAAATTTGTTTTTAAAATGTTTTTGTTTTTTAATTTTTTTAGGTTTTTTTTCAATGGTTTTTTCTCATATAAATTTGTTTTTAAAATATTTTTGTTTTTTAAAGTAAAATAAATTTGTTAAAAATGATAGTTTCCACTATATTTAAAATGTATGGAACCATAACTTAATTAAGGACAGATAATTATATAAAAAATATTAATTTCAAAAAGAAAAATCTTAATTTAAAAAAAAAACTAAATGATGTACAACATTTTTAACATTGGATGCAGAATGAAAACATGATTAAAAACATGATTGAATACAAAAAAATAAAAAAATTAAAAAATAGAAAAGTTTGAAAATATATGAAAAAACATCGTTGAGAAAAAAAGAAAAAATAAATAAAAATTGAAAAAATTGAAAATAAATGAAAAAACGATCATTTAAAAAAACAAAGTGGAAACCTTATGTAAGAAAATTTAAAATATGAAAAAGCTACCTAAAAATGGAGGGGGGGTGCTACCGGTAGCACCATTTTTAAAAAAGGGATAAAAAAATGAACCCCCCGCAAACGAGAACTCTGTAGAGTTCTCATTAAGTTGGTAACTATGTTCATTATGTTCCCTTCAGAACTGTAAAAAAATTTGTGGGTATTATGCCCGCATGTTTTCTTCATGCTCCTATGTAGCATCTTGAGGACCGTAACAGGTTTCTGAGCACTTTGACTTTCTAGTCTAGGATGTGTATTGGTTCCACCTAGAAATCCCCTTCGTGCTCCACCTGGATCACATTCCAATCAATTATGTGGTTATGATGAGACACATATTTCTTTAACAATGACACATGAAGTACATTATGCACTCTCATGGATGAAGTCAAAGATAACATGTATGCAACTGACCCTATCTTTTCTAATATTTCAAAAGGACCACAATATCTTGCTGCCAACTTTGGGCAGCTTCCTAATATTAGAGATCTTTTATTTTCCTTTACTTTCAAAAATACATGTTCTTCCACTTTAAAATCTATGAAAACTATGTTTCTATCTGCATAAATTTTCTACCTATCCTGGGTAGCCTTCAAATTCTTCTTAATCCTTTCCATCTAATCTTCCATTTCTTTTGGCAATTCTATCCCAACAACTGCCCTGTCTATGATATTATCCCAACTCATTGAGTGTTACATTTCCTTCCATACAATGCCTCAAATGGATTCATTTTCAAGGAGGCCTGATACCGATTTTTGTAGGAAAAATCAACTAAATGGATATAATCTTCCCACTTCAATGGTTTATCCATCACATACATTCTAAGCATGTTCTCAAGTATTCTGTTAGTTCCTTATATTTTCTCATCTGACTCTAGATGATACGCTGTAATAAGATTTAAATTTGTCCCAAAGCCTTTGAACAAACCCTTCCAAAAATTGGAAGTAAACTTTAGATCCTTGTCTGAATCTATTACCTTAGGCACTCCATGTAGCCTAGAAACTTCTCTCATATAAATATCTACAATATTTGTTTCCTTGTGTGTAGTCTTTATTGGAATAAAGTGTGCTACTTTAGTCAATTTGTACACCTCTTTACTTTTCTGGGAAACTTAGTAATAAAATCAGTTGAGACAACTTCCCACTTCCATTCTGAAATGGGAAATGGATATATAAAACCTATTGGGTGTCTATGTTTTCTCTTTAATTCTTGTCATTCCAGACATCTGGCTATGTAATTAGTCACTTATTTCTTCATTCCTGGCAAACAATATAGGCTTCTTATTGCTACAATTTTTTCATGATATCCTAGGTGCCCTAGATATGGCACATTGTGTATCTCCTTTAGCACTGCATTTTTTAGCTCACTCGAATTCAACACATACACCTTACCTTTGTACATGAGAATTTCATTTTCTTTTAGCTGATAATAATTACATTTTTATTGAAAATTACCTTCCCGTAATGTCTATTTTATTTTTAAATAATTCTTATATGAATTTGTTGTTGCAATAACTTTGTCTTTCATATCTCTCCTATACATTCTTATGGATACAATATGAATTGCATGAGCTCTCCTATTGAGTGCATCGACCACTTGATTTTCCTTTCCCTTTAATGTCCTTAATTTTGAAGTCATATTCACTCGAAAATTTTGGCCATTTAGTTTTCTTCGCATTTAGTGTTGGTTGTCCAAACAAATGCTTCAAACCACAGTGGTATGTCCTTAGCTCAAATTTCTTACTCACAAGGTAATGCCTCCACGTTTTCAACGCATGTACAATCACTACTAACTCTAAGTCATGGGTAGCGTAATTCCTCTCATTCTCTTTTAATTTTCAGGACTCATAGCATACCACATGATCCTTTTGACTAAGGACTCCACCAAGCCCTTCCTTGCATGCATCAATGCACACAAAAAAATCTTCGTTTGGATCTGCAATCTTCAAGATTGGAGCACTTGTTAATATTATTTTCAACTATTGAAAACTCTCTTCACACTTGGAAGTCCATTCAAACTCCACACCCTTCTTTTACAAAGAAGTGATTGGACTTGCAATATTTGAAAAACCTTTTTATGAATCTTTGGTAATAACTGACAAGACCCATGAATGATCTAATCTCTGTCACATTATTTGGCATTGGCCATCCTCTAATGGCCTCTATCTTTTGAAGATCCACTTCTATCCCTCTAGTTGATATTATATGCCCCCAATATTGAATCTTCTTTTGATCAAATATGCATTTACTTAGCTAAGAATACAATCTTTTCTCTCTCAAAACTTGTAACATCATTCTTAAATGTTTCCCATGTTCCTTTTCTGATTTGGAATAGATGAGTATATCATCTAATAAGACAATCACAAACTTGTCTAGGTACTCCTTGAACATTCCATTCATCAGACACATAAAAATTGATTAGGCATTCAATAGTCTGAATGGAACTACTGTGAATTCATAATGTCCATATCTTGTTCTAAATGTTGTCTTGTTGGTTTCTTATGCCCTTATCCTTACTAGATGATAGCCTGATCTTAGGTTAATATTCGAAAAGATTCTTCAACCTTTCAACTAATCAAAAAAATCACCAATTATGGGTAAAGGATACTTATTGTTTATCGTGACCTTATTAAGTTGCATGAAATCAATACATAACCTTAAGGTTCCATCATTCTTCTTTACAAACAGAACTAGGGCTCCCCAAGGTGACACACTTGGGTGTATATACCCCTTTTTTATCAACTCTTCAAGCCGCATCTACAACTCCTTCAATTCTGGTGTACCCATTTTGTATGGTTTCTTGGACATTGTGGCAACTCTTGGCACAAAATCGATAGAGAAATCAATGTCTCTCTTTGGTGACAATCCTGAGATTTCCCTAAAAGCATATTCAAAATCCATCAAGATTGGATGGTCTTCAATGCTTGACACATTATATTTGGATGCCTCCTCCATATGGGCTACAAACACCTGACATCCCTCCTTGAATCTCTTCTTTAGCTGCATAGTTGAAATCTCTCTAACAATTGTAGTTCTTGGAATGCCTTGAATCTTTCCTTGTTTCCCTTCCTCATCAAGACATGTGATGTTCTTGTTGTAACAATCTAGGACAACATGATGATTTTTCAACCAATCCATTCCAATTATAAAGTCATATGAACCCAATGGTATGGTGTTTGCATCTACCTTCGCGTTGAGTCCATTCATGTCTATTTGAAAATCTTTAACCAACTCATTGATCTTTCTCTTAGCCCCTGTAGCTAACTTAACTAACCAAGATTGATTATGCTTACTTATTTCCAAGTGAAATATTTCAAAATGATTAACATTTATGTAACTATGGCTAGCTCCGAAATCAATCAAAATTTATATGGGTTGGTTATCAATCTTACCTTCCACTTCAGTCATGGGGAATTGATATTCTCTCGTCTTGTTGTCCAAGGCTGCATAAATATTCGACATACTTCCTCCCATGTCTCCCACTATTTCAGCCTCTTGAATGTTGTGAACAATCCTCATTCTTTCTCCTTTATGAGGGCATTCCTTAGATAAGTGATTTCCTCCACATCCCCAACATTGAACATGTTGTTTCCTTGGCCTTTTCACAAATGAATCTGCATTCTTTTGATCATTTTGGGATTCTTGGCCTTGCTGACTTGCTTGGGAGTTATTTCTAAAAAACGGTGGTTTAAAAACTTTATGCCTTTGATCATTTTTCTCTTTCATCCTGTCATTCCAATTCTTTTGGAACAATGGTTTTCCTTTTATTTTCTCATAAAGGTGTCTTGCTCTCATTATGGTTTCCTCCAAGGTCTTGGGGTTGTCATATTGAATCTTGTCACTATAGAAGGAGGGTAACCCACTTAAAAACCTTTGGATTTTAACCTTCTCATCCTTGATGAAGTCAACATACTTCAACAATTCAAAGAAATGCTTCTCATATTCCTCCATTGTCATGGTTCCCAACTTGAATTCAAAGAAATATTTCATCTTTCTCTAATAGTAATGCTTCGAAAAACATTTCTCTTGGAAATATAATTTAAATTGCCTCCATGAGATTCTCTTCTCATCTAGGTTCTTGGCTTGATTAATTTGATCGCACCACATGGATACCTTTACATAGAAGTGGTAGGTGAAATCCTAGCTTATATCTATAAATGTGTTGAACTTGCATAGAATATCTCTAGCTAGAAAATATCGCACACATTTGCAGAGAGAAATTGATAAAGAAGAAGAAAGAGAGAAAGAATGGAATAATTCTCATTAACCGTATTCCACACTTAAAGAGTGAATAATTTACAATAGATATAGGATACATGAGTAACTAATGCGCCATAGTGGTGGTATAGAGTGATCTAGACAGACACCAACAGTTATGGGAGTAAACTTCCACCTAGTCTAGTCTCTCAAGAAGTTGCGGGAGTGAACTACCACCTAGTCTGAGTTAACTAGTCTACGAGTCTTCAGTTAACTCACTGAAACAAAGTGAAGTGAGGAGGAGATCAGAGAATCATGAGTAATGTGATAGTTTGGTGATGATCCTAAGGACAATGCACATTAGCTGGTGATGATCTCAATGTTGCATGGTGACAATCCCAATGTAGCATCTAGACTCCACTCAACTGATCAAACTCAAGTGAAAACTGAAGAGAATATTCTCCATAGAGAAATATTCTTCCTAGAATATAGGAGACTGAATACTGACTAATAAACATAGGCAAAACCTTAGGAAAAAGAAGTCCTAGGTGTGTGTGAAGTACTCCAACACCCCCCTGAACATCACTAGGGTGAAAATAAAGAATGGGTCCCAACAATGAGGCCATGTTAGATACCCAAATAAAAAAGATACATTGAAGTAAATGAGGAAAGAGGGAAAAACTCATGGGAACCACCCCCCCCCCTCAAATTACAATGCATAAAAAAAAATGAGAAGGAGCAAAAAGAAGTTGCTAAGAAACCCTATCCTTCACTCAAAGAAGACCTCGCAATGTGAAAGTTTGTTCTCATTGAAGATTTTGTTGAATATGTAGATGTCGGCACAGATCTAATGAAGTAGATGCACCATTGATATGTCCACACATATCCACTTTCTCTTCTTGTAATGAAGAAGATCCAAATAAAGTTTGGATGAAACTTTGAAAACTGTGCAATTGTTTCCGGAAAAAATCGTTGAAATTTTGTTGATTTTAAAATGATCATAACTTCACTTCCCGGATTCTGTTTCGGACGATTGTTTTTTTTTTTTAAATTGGATATTTTCTCAAGAGGAATTCAAATATCCAATTTATTTTTGCAAATTTTGCTCAGAAAAGATCAGAATTGAGTCTGTTGTGTGAGCCTCCCTTTTTGTCTCCTAAGATGCATGCATGGTGCATGCATGTTGCTTCTGAGATGCATGCATGGTGCAAGGAAAATTGTCTGCATGTGACCCCTGAGATGCATGAAATACATATTCCATATGAAATTAAGAAAACAAATCTGAAATGGAGTAGACATCACCTGCAATTAATGAAACACAAATTTGTGTAGACACTTGTGTAGAGGGCTCTTCANGAAAATTGTCTGCATGTGACCCCTGAGATGCATGAAATACATATTCCATATGAAATTAAGAAAACAAATCTGAAATGGAGTAGACATCACCTGCAATTAATGAAACACAAATTTGTGTAGACACTTGTGTAGAGGGCTCTTCAAACTGAGATGATTGATCTTCTAGTGGCTTTTCTACTTTCTCTATCTTGTCAACATTTTGCATGTAGTATTATTTATTCCCAAATAGAACCTCCAATATGGTCCATAATTTATTTGGAGTTAAGTCTTGTGAGACATCATATACTTGGTGGAGAATTTCTAGAGAAATAGACAAGCAGATACATCCCATGGCCATATCTTGTCTATTGAGAAAGTTGTTTTTCTCATCTGTGGAATCAGGCTCTACTTCCATTGCTATAGGTATTTGGTACAAGCCTTTGTATCTGAGCTGAAGAAGAATTTTTATCTTCCATTCCAAATAGTTATGAGTAAATAATTTACAATAGATATAGGATACATGAGTAACTAATGTGCCATAGTGGTGGTCTAGAGTGATCTAGACACACACGAGTAGTTACGAGAGTAAACTTCCACTTATTCTAGCCTCTTAGGAAGTTATAGGAGTGAATTTCCACCTAGTCTGAGTTAACTAGTCTATCAATCTTCAGTTAACTCACTGAAACAGAGTGAAGTGAGGAGGAGATCAGGGAATCATGAGTAATACACTAGTCAGGTGATGATCCCAAGGAAAATTCACATTAGCTGGTGATGATCCCAATGTTGCATGGTGATAATACCAATGTAGCATCTAGACTCCACTCAACTGATCAATCTGAAGTGAAAACTGAAGAGAATATTCTCTCAAGAGGAATATTCTTCTTAGAATATAAGAGACTGAATAATGACTAATAAACATAGGAAAAACCTTACGAAAAATAAATCCTAGGTGTGTGTGAAGTACTCCAACACTTCCCAGTATGGGTAGTCATGCAAATGCAAATATTTATTCATTTCCAATAGTCAATCCTCTGCCTCTTCTCCTTTTCTGTGCTCACCATTGGAAGTAGGTGGATTTATTTTCCTGAGTTCACCTTGCAAGATGTGTACCTCATGCCTTCTTCTTTTCCTCCAAACAAGAGACACACTTGGGATGTTTCCTAGTCCTCAACTTGCATGATTTATTTTAGTGGAATTCCTTCGAGAATGATGGAGCCTGCTCATGCTTCTTGACTACGTAACATTTCCATGATCATCCCTTTTGTTGTGAGATCTAGATGCTGCTACTTTTCTAGCACTAACTTCTTGATTGGTGCCAGAATATTTGTTAACTTGCTTATGCAACATGTTCAAGCTTTGAAATATCTCTTCCCAAGCCTTCATAATCCTTTCATTATCATCCATGTAGCTTTGCACTTCTCTATGCAGTCTTCTCATAGTGACAAGCTCTTTCCTATCTCTTCTTACATTTGACTCGGTCTCAGCATTCCCCATGTTGATATGCAAATCTCTAAACTCTTCCCCATGGATTTAATACCCTTGAAAATCTTCCATGACTTTAGTCCTCATATAAGAACTGAGTTTCTTCCTGTACCTCTAATTCTGCAAGATTTGCAGCCAACAAAATTTCTTAGGTTAAAAAAATTAACAAGATCCATGAAATTATGTACAATTGTGTTCCCATACTGTAGCATAATTCTTTCTTTCATGAGTTCACCTGAAAAGTTTCAACACTTAGATTATTTTTCCATCTATTCAGACTCAATAACTTGCGGACTTGAGGACCCATGAAAGCATTATTCTTCCTTTCCTAAGTCCATCCAAAAAGTATCAACACTTAGATTATTTTTCCATCTATTCATACTTACAGACTCACAGACTCGCAGACTTGCAGAGTCACAAAAGCATAATTCTTCCTTTCATAAGTCCGTCCAAAAATTTTCAACACTTAGATTATTTTTCCATCTATTCAGACTCACAAACTCACAATAAGTCCAACACTTAACCTTTTTTCTAACTTTGTGACTCACCGAATCATAATAAGTCCCAACACTTAGTCATTTTTACCCTTGCAGACTCGTGGAATCACAAACTCATAATAACTCCCAACACTTAGTTGTTTTTACCTTTTCGGACTCATAGACTTATAATAAGTCCCAACACTTAATCATTTTTACCTTTGTAGAATCATGGACTTATGGACTTGCAAACTGACGAAAGAATAATTATTCCTTTCATAGGTTTGTCTGAAAAGCATCAACACTTAACCATTCTTCCACTTCTTCGCAAACTCATGGACTCACAGATTCACAATAAGTCCAACACTTAGTTGTTTTCCTAACTTTGCGGGCTTGCAGACTCGCAGACTCATAATAAGTCCAACACTTAGCCATTTTTACCTTTGCAGATTCGCGGACTCACAGACTCATAATAAGTCCAACACTTATCCATTTTCCTAACTTTGTGGGCTTGCGGACTTGTAGACTCACAGAATCATAATAAGTTCCAACACTTACCGTAGTCTTGTGGGATTGACAATTGGTTTACCACATGGCTCCACATTACCTGTCAATTGTAGTATCATTCAATATGTACCTGCAACCATGACATCACATGTCTTTATTCTACCACGTCAGTTGACATATGGAATCCACTCCATGCCGACATCATCATACGAAAAAATACCCAAATTTTTCCAATTTGCTTATTTTTGAAATTTCCAAAGGGGATCAATTGTTTACATTTCCCTTGAAATTCCTCTCATTTCTTTTTTACTGCAGCAATTTCAACAATTGAATTTCACACATATTTCTTCCGGCATTCTGTTAAACAATTTGCCTACATAGTATGTAATTTTTACTTCTGCGTTCCACTAATTGGCCCATTCAAGCTCAATGTTGAAAACTAGGCTTTGATACCACTTTGTAACGTACCCAACCACCGAAGCTGGGTCACGTCATGCTAAAAATTTCTCTCTATCAACTCTGATACCATTTTAGTAACGTACATAGCCTCTAGTTAGGAAAAAATATATGCGGAATACACATAACACAAAACTTCTGCTAATTAAAGCCATTCTTTTTCTATTATTCATTTTCCCATAGCCTACAACTACAATTTATAATAGATTTAGCTATGGTAACAACCATAAAATTTATGCATCTGAAGCATGCTAATAATCAACATGAGATACAACTAAACCATTCATTACAACAACATATAAGTCATTCTCAATCACACAGAGTTCATGCACAACAATAACACATGTAAATAAATCAATACAAGATAAAACACTCATCTTAAACAAAAGTTGTGCAACCAGCTTCTTTGGAAAGACATTTCACCCAATCATAGATTGAATATTCCAAATCTCAATATCCAGTCACCCCCTAACTGAGGCTAGAAATCCACAAAAGAGGGTGGTCTATCACAGTCCACTCACAACTCATAAATATCTCAACCCAACTAATATTCTCCTACAACTATCCCGACTTTTCCACCAAATCTCTTCCACTTGACCCGCCCAACCCAAGGAATGCACCATTCATTTATCAATGATAATGCAAGGGATGTACCATCCATTTGTCAGGGATAACCCAATGAATGTTCCATTTGTTTATCAAGGTCTCTCTGACACAAGTAGCTAGGAATATCTCAACTGGGAACTCAAGGGAAATTGTTGCTAGGAAAACTATCAACAAACCAACAACAAAACCTGTTGTTTCAGTGAAACTCACACAGGAGTTCACTCTTCCAACCTAACAATCGGGCTCTTCAGTTTTCCAACTTTAATTCCTTCCAATTACTCTCTAGAAGTTTCCCTCCAATGGCCACACCCGCTCCAAACTCTCTTTCCATGCCCAAACTTGACTAACTCCCCAAACTTCTCGAATTGTTGTTACATCCATCTCAAACCATACAAAATTCCTCTGTTTTTCTTGCCTTTATTGACTCACACTCTTTCCCAAGCTGATTTTACTCAACTCCCATGTGCCCAATAACTTCGTGATGTGACCAGTCACACCCACCCTCTTACATGTATTCAATGATTGGCTTTGGAAAAACTCAATTAGAAATGAAAAGGTTCATATACAATAGCAGATTTAGGAAAACGGGTTAAATCCATAAACATGGGTAATTCTCCCCTTAGACCCCTCTTGGCCATTATCATAGACACTCCCCTTTCTTATGGATTAATTCAACTCCCATGTCTTGTCCATGTCCCCTTATCAGCTGGAATCACATTTTATTATAAAAGCATTGAAATACAATTCACATATTACATAGCTGGGCAATAGCCACATATTATATCTACATAAGTATTAATAAAACTGAGAATTATAATGGGGATGTTACATGAACTCCATTGCATAAAAAAATCACATCCTTTTTCCTTTTTCATAGATAATTCATCATAACCCACATCTCTGAAACTACAAAGTTCAGTTACAAAATCTTCAAAACCAATTCCTTGAATCCCACATAATTGATTCCTTAAATTCCACAACTGTTAGTGCTATTATCAAACTCAATGTGTGGGGTTCCAAGGTTTGATGATGAGAAATATAATTCAATAGAAAAAATACTCAATCCTTTGAATATTTAACTCTAGAACCTTGATGTTGAGAATAAAAGAAATGAAAACTCCGTTAACAAGATGCTTTTGGGTAATTTTATTAAGCTTTCAATTTTTAAAAAGAAAACATTTCAGTGTGTAAAATTAATTTTACACTTCAAAATTCCACTAGTGTATTGTGTGTGCATACTTACATTACAAAAGCTATATTGATATTAATAAAATGTTACAAAATTAAGAACAGTACCTAATCTTATCAAAGTTCGATTCATAGCATGTACTAGCTGCATAGATCTTATCAAAATTCACTTCATAGCAGGGACTAACTATTAGCTACTATGCAACTTATTCTTGTTTTTATATTCTAAGTTGACCAACCAACTTGGTGCATATTATTTGTTCATTTTAAGTTCACCAAGAACCCAACTCCATATTTTTTACAATTGGATTACAGGGAAACATGACAACATTTCCAGTTATGATCACATTAGTGTTAGTTGTAAACCTCAGCATAGTAGTGACTGTACACTGTTAGTTGTACGAGTCCGTTAGGATTCCTGTAAGGTTTTCGATCTCCTTGATTTGCTGGATCTTATTTATCTCAACTCTTTTCTCTTAATGAATATACTTTGCACATTTAATTCCCGATCTGTCTACTTTGTTTTCTTGCCTGTATTGTTTCTTATTTTGTCATGGTATCAGAGAACGAGATGTAAGACTCTCCACATTTCTTGGAGAGAATATTGATCCGAGTGAAGAGCTCAGGAAGTGAGGCTCTACATAGTGCCTGGAGAGCAGCCCGATCCCAGGAGGAAGAGCACATATAATATTATCTCGCAGATGAGAGCGCAAGAGGTAAGACTCTTCACAGAATCCTGGAGAGCAGTCTGTAGTCCGCTAAAGGAGCGTTGGAGACAACAATCCACTCAAAAGATCGTTGAAAACATCACAACACGTGGAGGCAGACCTGGGGAAGGAGATTCAAAGGACGAAGCCTTTAAAGATTTGTGAAATCCTTCATCGGGAGGAAAATGCAGAAGTAGTAGAGGAGAAGCTACTATAGCCATAAGATTGGTCACGATAATATATCTGGGCCATTAAATCAAGATTAGAAAGAATGAGGAGTGTGCAGAAGAGGTGGACAGTTTTCAACCGTTAGATATGGATGAGAGCAAGAGTAGTCGTCAGATTAAGAAAAAGTGCACAATGTTTAACTGTCGAAGTCTTTTGGACTTCACATAATCGGCGTATTTCGTGCAAATGTTGCAGAGGAGCCGAGAAAAAATCATGTTCGTCGATCCAAGCAGAGGATGCATGTCATCATATCCTACAGTTTGGAAGGTGAATCATCCCGGAGAATTCTGTTTGAGAAGGTCACAAGACTCCCGAAGTCCCAAAGTAAATTGGGGTTGTCCATCGTCAGGAGAGACAGGTGACGAAAGACATGGAACTCCAGACCAACAACACTTCGGGAGTTTCCATATGAGGTGGTCGCTAAATCGTCGAAGTAGTAGGGATCCAGATTCAATCTGAATTGTCCGTCAGACAGGACGTGTGTTAGTGGTTCCTACATTTTGGAGAAAAATAATTTCCAGAGAAATCAAGTGTGGAGGTAGAAAAACTCCTAAAGTCACTGGAGCCGAAGAAGATATGTCCGTCTAATCCTGAGAGGAAAGGTGTCACTAGATCCTACACTCTAGAGAGAAATCACTTTGGAGACTTTGGAGTGTGGATGAAGTGTCGAAGTCCCGAAGTTCATCGCAACCATCTGTTGCAAAAGGACATGTGGCAGGAGACCCCTCACTTTGGAGGTTGAGAGCTTCGGAGAAAAGGTGAGTAGTGTGGAGTAAGAACTCTCGAAGGCCCAAAGCCCAGATTTCATCTATACCTTCCATCAACGAGGACACATGGTGCAAGATCTCTCACTTCAGAGGCTTAGCACTCCAGAGGGTGTTGCGTAGTGAAGTATTGGAGTGAGAACTGGCTAGAGCCCGAAGTCAATCTGAACCATTGAATCTTAAAGACATGTGTTGGTAGATGTGACATTCCAGAAAGTTAACACTTTGGAGGTTTGTGGTGTTGTGCATCTTGTAACTCTCGAAGCCCAAGATTCCAAAGTAAATCTCAGCCAGTCGTCCAATCAAGGGGACACGTGGAGGCAGATCCTGCACTCCGCGAGTTCCCTAATATAACACTCTAAAGGATTGTTAGTATGATGTATTAAAAAGTCCCGAAGCCTGAAATTCTGAAGTAATTGTGATTCGTTGATCTTCGATCAACAAGGGTTTTTCTTTGGCCATTCGACTATTTGGAGGAACTGAGGCCTTCACGCGTCGAAACGCCCGAAGCCTGAAGTCCCAGAGCGCCTGGTTATTCAACCCCCGGTCACATGAGAGGCTGAGTTTTTTTTTTTTTTGGATCTCAAGTACACTCAGATAGCCTGATTCTGCCATTAAAGGGCTTCAGTCAGTAAAGAACTCATCTCAGAGTTCTAACTCTGAAAGATCTTATGCTCAGATAATCAGATCTACCAAGATCCATACCAGGTAACAAGAAATTTTATGTAGGTGTAATTGTTTAAAAGATGCTCGAGCCTAGATTTCGTTCTCTGTTTGCATCAATCGGTATTAGTGTGAAGAGATAGTCGATCCACAAGTGTGATCGAATTGGTAAATGAATAACCAAGAAACGTTGTCATGGGTTAGCAAAGATGACTCAAGAAGTAAAGAAGAGATCTCAGACATATATGGAAAGAGAACATCAAACAAATGGCAACGTATTTCACAAAGATAAATGATGAGGTTCTAGTTGTACCTGAGGAGCTCACACATGAAGTAGATCAGACAAAAATTGGTTATATTTGGAGCAACATTAGCATGAATCTACCATTACCACCATAGTATGATGGTAAGAATTTTGAATGTTGGTCTATTAGAATGAATTCTGTTTTGTGTCTTATAGACTGTTATCATAATCTGCATGATTAGGAAAGGGATGCATTAGCATTGCAACTCATCCAATAAGCCTTGGATGACAGTATGTTGGACAAGGTTGTAGCAACAACATATTTGAAAGATGTTTGGAGTATTCTGGAAATATAGTCCAGTGGAAGAGGGAGCAACAATTTGTTGAATGTTGCCACTCTAGAAGAAGCATTTGTGTTTGAAGCATAGCTTCTAGAAGAAAATAATGAAAATTAATGGTCGACCAAATAGGAGCAATCTTGTAGACTAGATATGAAAATTTTAAGGAACCAAAGGAAAATTTAGAAATAGTGAGTGCAAAGGCATCAACAATGAACACAGTCCTTAGCAATTGGCCCATGTATTTTGCATCTGCATGCAGTCATATCAAGGTGTAGAAGGAATTGTTGGAAGAACTTACACACCAAGGAAGTAACATGGCCAGCCCATGAGTCTGCAATGCTCTGACTAGGAATACCAAACGTGAAAATCAGGTCAAGATGGAGCTACTCGCAAAGGAGCATTAATGGTTCCAAGATGGGAAAAATGCACAAGTTAAAGCAGATATTACTTCCAACATAATTGTAGAAATTGTCAAACAAGTATGACAGAAGGATGAATAGTACAACCCAGATTTGGAAGCAGTGCAGGATGCCCTCGTAACATAAAAGCTAGACTATCTAGTCCAAATGAAATCATTCGGAGTTCAAGCACAATGCACAATCGAAGAATGGCAATGATTTGAACAATGACTTCATCAAATCGCACCTTATATCCATAGAACCTGCTTGAACCCACCAAAGAGTAGACGAGCACTGAAATAGAAAAATCGATTGGTGTTCCCATCAAGGCTGACGCCATCATCACAACCTACACCCCCTAAGCCGGGATTTTCGACGTTGTCATCACAAGCAAAGGAACCCGAATAGTAAGAAAAACTTCGGGAGGCAAGAAACTGAGAGAACTTATGTAGGAATCGACAAGCAACCAACCTGGAAATCCATAAGAAGAAAGTACAGACGCAGTAGTTGACTAGCCAAGCCGGAAGATAGTAGTAGCCCCGGAAGCTTCAGTCAATCAACTAGTTCAACAAAAAGGAACAAACATAAACGAAAAAGTGGAGTTGACCTAGAAACATAGTCAACAACACCACCCTCAACCAACCATCAGGCACAAACAAGCGACCACACCATTTTTTTCTAATAATCAATCGACCGACAAGCGGTCTGTTGGAAGTAAACCAGTAGTCGAAAAATGAATTGCAGTGGGCAACAATTTTTAAGTTAAAGAGAAGTAAACCAACCTCGAGGAGAATACATGCGACCACACAAGTCGAAATCATTATACATAGTATGCATGACAAGCCACAATCATCATCACTCATGTGAACAATTCATCACTCATGTTATACTCACTTTAAGAACAACCTGTGGGAGGCAACAAGAGTCATGCAAACAGAGTCGGCTAGAGAAAAAGTAAAAGGAGTCTATCAAGGGTTGCACATTTTGAGTTTAGATAGAGTCTGGACGGACAGAATAACCATGCTAATCAGTGTGACAATATACCTAGCTATCTCGGGGAGGGCCATCTCCTCACGATGTGGGCCACAACTAGCCCATAATTTTGACAAGAAGCAGGCATCTAGACTGAAACCCCACAGAAAACAAGAAGCAAGTCCTATCAATGGTTTAGCTACACGAGATCGGCTAGAACTGCTGGAAAAATGAGATTTGGACCTCCCCCCATCAACACAGAATGAAGGTAGTTGACCCTTGATAGGGTACAATTCGATTGAAGGTAACTCTGCACCCACTGGCTAGTGTAAGGCTGCGCAATAGATTAAAGGAATCAGAGTTGCAAACACAGGCCATCGGAATCACTAATGTTCCATTGGTGAGAGTGGTGGTTGAGCCATTCTTCTTGCCAACATACCACCAGAGTGTTAAGGAGCATGTGGCGAGAATGGTGATAAAGCAACATCTGCAGCCATAGTCGAGCATCGAGAAAGAAACCAACCTTTTCCACCCAAATCACCACAAAGGATTCAGACTGAATGACCCTGCACACACCGAATTTTCTAAAAGTTGGCAGATTCTAAATATTGTAATCATAAGTCCAAATCTCCCTCTTCTTCGGGATGAAGAAGGATTTCACGGTGGGGGAGATGTTGGACGGCCAAGTTTAATGTCAGTCAATTATGAAAGTAAGTTGAGTATGTAATATAAGTCAGATCGATCAAGGTAGTTAAAGTTGTTGTAACGACCTGCCAACTAGTTCAATGTATTAGGTATAAATACATGAGATCATCAATGTAAAGGTGGTGTGATATTGGTTAGTTCAAGGTATAAGGTATAAATACATGAGATCATCAATGTAAAGGTGGTGTGATATTGGTTATAATATAAAGATACTTGTCACTAGTCATTGTTACTTGTCTCTTTCTTCTCTTCACCTATGTGTGCTTGTGTATATTATTGTATAATGCTCTTTGTATATTATGTTGTGTGAAGTTTTGTTGGTAACTCCCTCACATAATTCTTCAAATTACAACATAAGGGGTACACAAATTACCATATGGACACAATAGCAATCATAAATAGAAAAAATTGAGTATCCTACCTACACTAATCATATATTTACAAAGGATTAACAATGTGGAAATTCCATGATCATAAACCCTTCTCATGAGAGAGTCAGGACCGTATCAACTCTCATACCATGTAGACAAACAAGAGAGTAGACATAGTTTTCACACATGAAAACTTGTGCTAAGTGTTATGCTTTTTTTTTGAATAATCCGAAGTCTTTGTATTACTAATAGGGAGAAAATGTACAAAAACATTTTGTTGTTGGCCTACCCGCTAGGAAACCAAACCAACAACAAAACAAAATATTGTCATTTTGTATATGTTTGATATATCTAAGGCCTATGATTAATAAACTAGAGTAGGAATACCTCCTAGTTCCTTTGTGAGAGATTCTATCCTTATTTAAACTACTAAGCAGAGGTGTGAAGCCCAAGTCTCGCTGGTATTTAAACAAAAACCATAGAAGGAACAACATAGAACTTAGCTAATGGTGAGCCCTGTTGCTGTTGGGACGTTGCGCTGAGCATAGTCTAGGTTGGATAGATCCATGCCAGCCATCTTGTCCACGATCAAATTCAGCTTGTGGTCGACCATCTTGACCTGGAGTTGCATGTCATTGAGTTGTATGAGGAACTCTTGGCGAGCTTCATGGTGGTCGAGAAGAAGACTTCCCATCAATGTTTTCAAGTGCTACTAGATGTCCACCATTTTCAGGTACTACGAGGACCGACCAAGGAAAAACCAGTGTCAAGAACCCATGAGTTGGTTGTCTCCTTCACCTCGTCATCTGAGATGAACTTCCTTAAAACACGAACATCCACCTGACCGCATCCATTTCCAACTGAATTTTGGGACGGGTAACTAAGTGATATGTCTCCACCGAATTCTTTGCCACATCCACCAAGAGAAATCCTGACCAGGTTTTGGGTGGGCAAGAGGTCCCCCCCCCCTGACTGCTATAGGAAGAGGTTCCCCAAGCCATGTAGAAAAGTGTGGAGAATCAGAGCACAGAGTGCAAGCATGAGAATGACAAGGAGTTATGAAGAAACCAAGAAGTTGTGAAGGAGAAGGAGAGACAGGAAGCAATAAACCAATGGTAATGCAGCCTTAAAGAAACGTAAATGACATAACTATCCAGTACCAGGGACCATAAATGGAGAGTTTTGTGATGATTTGAAGAGATCTGGGATGTATCAGCCATCAGACTCCTGTGCTTCACCATCTTTCCAAACCTCGTGCAAAGGATGACAGGATCGAGCTGGTAATGAGTGGGTAGAGTCATGACATGAGAGCGAGGAAAGGGAAACTCAAGTGTGAGGGGGAGACAATAGTGAGTAATGAGTCGCATGAGGAGGCGAGGTGGAGGGTGAAGTTTACTAGCATGTGTCCTTAGATCGAGAGGTTGGGTGGGTGTGGGGGTCGGTGACCCACCAGCATTTCAATTGCGTCCTTGACACCTCATGCAGGGGGGATTGGTTGACCTGGGAAAGGCCAAGACAGTCAACAAGTATCTGGGAGTCAAGAACGTGCTCCAAAATTAAATCAATGGGGTCGTTGGGTATGTTGATGCCTTCATTCTCAAGTCTATCAACAATTTTATTGGTGAACCACTTCACGTGAGAGGGGACGATGACGTTGACTTGGGAGAGTAGGTGGAATACTCCTTCCATATTTGGGCCCAGTCTCCAGTTGGTGGTGATGCGGTTGAGAGGCATGCCATTTTTCATTTTCTTGAGCATTCTAATGATCAGTTGAGAGTTCCATTTCACAATGAGTTGTTGATATCCTTCCCTACAAGCTATGTATAGACCTGCTTCCATGCCTTGAAGTTATGATAAGTTGTTTCTTTCAATCCCCATGAAGGAGGCATAGCTTATGATGATGTTCCCCTGACTATTGCGAAATACCCCACCATAGCTAGTTGGACATGGATTCCCCTTGGAGGCTCCATCGAAGTTTAATTTCAGGGAGCCTAGAGGGGGAGGGGACCATGTTGAGGGTAGTGTAATAGAGGGAAGGGAAAAGGGGGGACCAGATATGGAGAGGTGAAACTCTTGGACTATTCTAAAATCTTGGGGCTTGAATTGCCAATATAGGGAGGACCAAGACTCACTGAGAATGGTTTCCTTGATGTTGAGTTTGACTTTGGCACAGATCACAGTCAGGTCCAGAGAATAATTTCTGAAAATGCGATGATTGCGTTCTTTCCAGACTTCCCAAAAGAGAAAGCATGGGAGAAGGATCCAGGCTTGATTCACTATGGGATTGGTAAAGGCATTGGATCTCTAGAGGGAGATAGTATTAAGGAGGATTTCCCTATCTCTATTAGTGGTGCGGAAGAGGAGTGCAGCTAAGTCCCAAATTTCGGCAAAGAAGGGACAAGAGTTAAGGAGGTTTTCACTAGTTTCTCCATTGTTCATGAAAGGGAGGGAGTAGGATAGTCCAATAAAACCACGTTTAAAGAGGCTTTCCCAAGTGAGGAGTTTTCTCTTTCTCGGGAGCCAAAGAAAGATAGAGACTTTATGCCAAAGTTTTTGTGACCAAAATTTGATCTAGATATCCCGGGGTGGGTTAATGTTGGTCCTTATGGTCAATATGCGAGCCTCTTGGAGTGAGAAACTACCTGTTGGTTGCTGGCCCCACCTTAGTTTATCTTGTCCTTGTTGAATTCTAATTTTCCTGTGTGAGAGTTCTTGCCAAAGGAGGTTCCAACTAGGAATAGGCTGATGAGGGGTCCAATCGTCCTTGGGAATCCATGTTCTCCAGATGTCCCCAGGGTCGGGGGAAGCCAGTATTGATGGACCCAAATTTTGTTTTGGGCTACTGCCATGAGGTCTTTGAGTTGACCAAGGTTGGCATTTTGAGAGAGGGGTGGAAGTTGCTGCCAGGAATCTTCCTAGAAGAGGGTTGATATTCCATTCCTAATTTTCTAGATGCACCAACAGTGAACAAGGTGTTTGTTGGACCACGCTATATTCCAAATATGTGAGCGTGCGATGTCTCCTGTGAGTCTGATGAGGCCTTGTCCCTCTTCTTGTGGGAAATAATTTTTGTGCCATAGGTGATCCCAAGGGGTGTTCCCTTCAGTTATCCATCTCCACCAAGTTTTTGCACCCAGGACTCCATTGAGGGATTCCAGGTCTTGTAGGTCGAGGCCCCCTTGCAGCTTTGGGAGACATAGCTTTTCTGAAGCTACAAGAGCCCATTTCTTTTCTTTGCAAGTTCCACCCAAAAAAAAAATTATTTGGAGGTTCTTGATTCCTTTTAAGATGACTTTGGGGGCAGCCAAAGCAAAGAAGAAGTAGAGAGGCATGGATTGGAGAAGTGCTTTGAGGAGCACCAAACGACCTGTTGTGTTGAGAGTTATGAAATCCCAGTTCTTGAGTTTTTTGTGCACTCTAGAGAGAAGATATTCCTAGGTGGAGCACCGATGGTTGAAATCGGCGAGAGGCGCACCCAAATACTTGGTTGAAAGGGAGCTTTGTTGGAAGACAAGGATGTTGGAAATATTGATCTGAACAACAAGAGGAGTAGTTAAAGAAAAAAATATGAGACTTGTGGATATTGATGGAGGTACCTGAGGCTTCGAAGAAGTCTGGAAGGATCTGCTTGATGGCCTTAGCCTCTTTGACAGTGGGTTGGGCCATCAACAACATATCTTCCATGAACTGTTAATGCATAGTCAGATGGTCCTCATCATGGAGGTGGAGGCCTTGAATCTGCTCGTTTCCATAATCTCTTTGATGCTTCGTCCTAGTCCTTTTTCCATGAGGATAAAGAGGAAGGGGGAGAGTGGGTCCCCTTGCCTAATACCTCGATAAGGGGAGAAAGGGATGGAAGGTGAACCATTGAAAAGTATGGAGAAAAAATAGTGGAAAGAAGGGAGAGCACCCATTTGATCCAGGATCCTAAAAATCCAAAAGCTTGCAGGGTGTGTTGGTTATATTTCCATCTTAGTTTGTTGAATGCCTTGGAGAGGTCTAGTTTTATGAGCATGCCAGGGGACTTTGTGGACTTGAGGGAGTGAACAAGCTCGTGCACCATGATGATGACATCTAATTTTTTCTTCCTTCCACACAACCTGTTTGTTTTGGGTAGATAAGGGTGGGGAATAGAGGTTTTAATTGATTTGCAATAAGATTGGTGATAATTTTGAAGATTACATTGAAAAGGGAAATGGGGTGGAATTTCTTAGGATTACCATCATTCTCTTATTTGGGGACAAGGGAAAGGAAGGTGGAATTAAGGGTGGGAAGGATATTGGCATGAGAGTGTGAGTCTTCTACCACTGCCCAAACATCCCATTTGATTATGGGCAAGCAGGCTTGAAAGAAATCTGTGATGAAGTCATCTAGGACAAGAGATTTATTTTTGGGCATGTCAAAAATTGCCTCTTCGACTTCCTTGAGCGAAGTGGGATGCATGAGGGATTGCTTCTGCTCGGGGGAGACTAGTTGATGAATATGTTCACTTATTTTATGTATGGTCATTTTGCGATCCTATTGTGTATTTGAAAGGAGGTCCTAGAAGTGGGAGGTGAGTTCCCGTTCAATTTCCTTATGTTTGGTTTGGTAGTTTCCATTGGCATCTTTTATATTGATGATTCGATTGTGATGGAGGCGTTGAATCATGGATTTGTGGAAAATTTTGGTGTTTTTTTCCCCTTCTTTTAGCCAGTGAACACGAGATTTTTGCCTCCAAAGTATTTCTTCCTGTGAGTCTCTTTCTCTGAGTTGATTTTGGAGGTTTTCTTTGTCTTGGACAAGTTGATCTGTTCTTATATTTTGAATCATAATTAATTGAATGTGTTCTAGTTTCTTGATGAGATTTTGTTTGGCTTGAAAAATGTCGTCAAAATATTCCTTATTCTAGACCTTGAGTTGTTTCTTTATGTGTTTGAGCTTCTGTTGGAACTTGTGCATTACCGAGTGGGAGGAGGGGGAGTAGGTGTTCCACCATTCAGAAATGCATTTTTGGAAGTTAGGGTGCTTTAGGCAAAATCTTTCAAATTGAAAACGAAAATTTTTGGATGTCTCGTGGATGTCAAGATAAAGCTAGATCAGTCCATGGTCGGATCCTGTATGAGGGAGGATAGTTGCGGAAGGGTGGATTTCATGAAGAAGAAGGGAATCAGAGACTAAGAAGAAATCAAGACGATAGGAAATTTGCTAGGAGCCGCATCGACAATTGTTCTAGGTGAAGGTGTTGTTTGAAGTTCCAAGATCTATGAGGTTGAGGGAGTGTATGGTATCCATAAATACTTGTGATTCTTGATCTAGTCACCTGAGGCCTCCTTGTTTATCTAGAAGGGAATTGATGGAGTTGAAATCACCCACAATAATCCAATGGTCGATTTTGATCAGGGGAGGGAGAAGCGTAAGGGAGGCTAGAAAGATTATCTTTTTAGAGAGGAGGCTGGGGCCAAAAAAATTAGTGAGGGTTCCTGAGAGGGCGGAACCAACATGTTGGAAGCGATCTAAAAGAGAGTACTTGGTGCAAAATAAGTTAGAGAGGGAAATTTCATAGGGATTCCATAGGAGGATTAGTCCTCCCACAGATCCTTGGGCATCCAGATCTATTTGAAGGGAGCGGGGCCAAATTTGAGATCCAAGAGTTTGGAGGAGGTGGTGTGGGCACTTGTTTTCTTGAATTATAACAACAGTGAGTTTTTCGGAAGAAATATGCTGCTTGAGAAGTTGTTGTTTGGTATTCCCATTGAGGCCTCTTATGTTCCATGAGAGAACTTTCATGAGGAAGACATGGGTTTGGTTTGAAATGTGTCTGTAATGAGGGAAATTCATTTTGAATTTACCAAAAAGTCTCCCAAGTCTTTGATGATTTGTTGATTGGATCTTCTTCCTCTCTTTTTTCCCTCTTTTGTATTTCTAGAAGCTGAAGAGGTGTAAGCCTTAATACCAAGCGAGGGATTAGGGTTCATACCTTTTCCTTTGCGTTGTTTAGGATGCGATTTCAGACCAGCACATCTTTGAGGAGATGCACTTTATTTTTTGGAATGGAATTTGGGTCTTGTTTCTTGCAAGCCGCAGAAATGGAGTTAAGGTCCAGATCTCCCAGATCCATGTCCTCACTGTCATCTAAGTCTAATTGGTCGAGTGGTTCCTCTTGCATGTCAGTGTCGTCGACTGAGTGGTTTTTGTGTGTTGTATCCAACGTCTTCTTGAGTTTTATTGGATCCTCCTATGATATTAATGGAGTCGAGTTACCATGTTGGGGTTGTTCTTTGCTGGGTTGGGTCGGGTTACTTTCATCATTAGGTGGGAGGGAGGCAAAGGGATTTTTGATAGCAAAGTTCTTTATTGGTGGAGGTGGGTTTGGGTATCATCTTGATTTTTTCCGAGAGGAAACATGCTTTAAACCTTTTGTATCATGGGTAGGGGGAGGGGGATTGGCCGCAGCGGAGTTGGGATTCAATGGGAAGTCGTGTAAGAGATGATTGTGGGCATGGAAGCAACGACATCGGAAGGGAATATTTTCATAGTCGAGTGTTTGGATCTAATCAATGTCAAGATAGAATATTGTTATGGATTCAGAGAGGGCTTTAGTAAGATCCATGTATACAAAAATTCATGCGTACGAGGTATAACGTCCCATTTTGGTGGATTCTGAAATTTGACGAAGAAACCTATGGTGTTGCCAATTCTTGCCAAGATTTCCTCATCCTAGAATTCGTGGGGTAGTGAGTAAAGTCTTATACAAACTGGTGCTACCATGAAATCTTCTTTCTTAGGGATGAAATGTTCATTATAGGGTATGAAGCAGAGTCATGTAGAGTTAAAGAAGTATGGACCACCTTCGAAGACTTTATCATGGTCCTCCATGTTAGAAAATATGTCCATAAAGAATCCTTTGGATCCTAATTTGAGGTCGATCTGTCCTTTGGGCATCTAGGTTGTTTTGATCCACCAATTGAGGGACTTTTCCATAGGAAAGATGCCCATAATGTAACATACCTGTTGCGGCATAATAAATTTTTCGCCTTTTCTCGAGGGACATACTCCCTGAAATCCTACAGGGCTTAGCACAGGATAGATTACCCCTTTTTCCCACCTCTGTGTGATCGTTGATCATGATCATAGGCCAAATGACTAGGCGCCTTTTCACATTTCGTGACTCAGTGGTATAAGTGAGTCGAGTCTTTCAACTCTGCAAACCCAGAAATTTCGAAATGTCGAAGAGGCTTTGATCAACAAATAGCCCTCTAGGCTATGCCTTGGTCCATATGAACAATTCTCATAAGTCCACAGTCTTATTCCCTTCAGGACTTATCAATACGAGAGCCCGACCACTTGTCAACGGGACTTCCAAATTCCCGATTTCATATTTATTATGGCCTTTGTCTCATCAGCCCTTCTGGTTATGCCCTAATCCAGGTGAGCATTCCTCATAAGACCTATGTCCTATCTCTTTCGGGATTTATGAATATAAGAGCTCGACCACTTGTCAACGGGACTCCCGAATTCCCCAATTTGTAAAATCTCGATGGACTCTTCCTTTCGGGACTCTCCCGAAATCCTGGATTGCAGCCACATGTCCTCCCTCAGATGGGCAGTCCTCGTCGTTTCGTGATTTTGCGACTTGTGACCTCTAAGGACACAGATCCTCTATCAATTCGAATCCCCGGTATCTGAAATACCGATGGACTCTCGATCCCCGCCACGTGTCCTCCACAGATGGACAACTCAGATCTATTTCAGGACTTTCATTGTGAAGTTTCCCGACCTCTCGTCATCAGGACATCTGGAATCTTGAAGTCCAAAATCCCGGTACCAACTCCTCTTTCGGGACTTTCGCCTCTGTTCACAAGGGCTTAACCCTCATGCATCTCCTGACAGATCCAATGATTGTCGGGTTTTCTAACTAAGATCTGACAGTTCAGATCTGTCCCATGTTGTGCACTTTCCCACTGCTCCCTGGACGTGGAAAAACCAATGGTCTAGATACTCCCATGGACCTTGGGGATCTACGGTCTCGATTTATTTGCTACTTACGAAGATAAAGTAAAAGGGGTTAAGGCATTTAACACCATCATCTCTTCCTCCAATCTAACGGTCATGACTGACCACAGATCTTTTGACAGTATCTCCTCCGTCATTCGATACTTAACCCTACGCTGCCATATCGGGATTTCGTGGATCGGGGTTTCGAGAATTGCGAGTGTGAGAGAACTCGCGCTTAGATACCCCGTGTGTCAAAATGCCAAAATGTCAGGTTTTAAGAGGTCCATTCTTCCTCATACAGGATGGCTAAGACTTGCGCCTTCAAATCCTTTTTCAGGTTCTTGGTAAGCTTTCCAAGAAGGGTGTATCTATGGGGAGATTTATCCAGGATATTACCTGAGATCTCACCTGTGTGACTTACACGAGTTTGGATTTTCTAAGGGGTAACACCACCTCCAACATGTCTTCCACAATAGTGTTTTGAGACATATGCAGTGATAGATCTCCTTCTATGCAAGACACTTGTAAAATCTACATTACAATTATCACAAACTATCTCACTGTAACCATTATAGGTGACATTTATGCTTCTCAAACGTTGAAGCACCCATTTCACTGTAGCACCTGAGTCTGTCACGTATTTGACAACATCATTAGCATGTGAAGCATCTGGTCTTAACCATTTCATCACATACAACATACCTCCTACTGAACTTACATGAGACATAACCTTTTCTTCTTTATAAATAGGACCTATTCTTGAAGAAAAATTATAATGGAAAGCAACAGGGATAAAAATTGGTTTTACAATGTTCATGCTGAACTCCAACCACAACTTACCATTACCATCTCTGTGTAGTTCTATGCCCATAATTTGTTTTGCTGCTCCTTCATCCCTCATCTGAATTGTCTTGTCCACCTGAGTCATTTTCTTACTAATTTTATCTACGCTTTGGCTTCCATCGAGCATATCATCAACAAATAACATCAAGACTGTTAATGTACTATAAACTATATAGTCATTCCTACCCTTTGAAAAATTATGACTCACTTTGAAGGATTCAAACCTCTTGTATACTTTCCTCGGTACCAATAGGCCATACAATGAATTATCTAACATGCAAAAAAATTTACCATTGCGATCTTGAATAAACTCTTTTGGTTGTTCCATACATACCATATCTTTGTCAATGATGACCTTGTGAGCAGTATGATCCCACACAGAACATCCCTTTATACCACCATCATAACTTGCAGAGTCATAAAACAAGCATGAATTCAGAAACAAAGATTTTAAGTCTGGAAATGATTTACTGCTTACCAATACCTGCAATTCTTTCTTTCTCTTATGACCTAGATGCTTCTTCCATAAAAAAGAAGATACATCTATCACTTCATATGCCACTTCAGTACTCCCTTCGATATTATAAAGGTTATAAACCTTTTTGCCTTCATCACTACTAAACTACCTTTTGACAATGTGAGTGCTCCACCTTCACCTGTATACCTATATCCACAAGAATCCAACACTCCTAATAAAATCAAATTTGATTTAAGCTAATGTACATATCTAACATTCATTAATTCCCTAACAATACCATTGAACATCCTGATTCTAATACTGTCAACCCCAACATTTTTACAGGGAATACCATTTCCCATAAACACTACACCCTCATCAACAGATTGGTAAGAAATGAACCAATTTCTATGTGACCACATGTGGTGGGAGGCTCCTGAATCTAATTGTCATTCTTCTTGATAATGCAAATTACTAGAAATGGATAAACTTCATCAATCATACCTGAATTTGATACAACCCAATTTGTTTCCTTCGTAGAGTTTTCCTCGGATTCCTTTTTTTTCCAACAGTCTTTCATGAGATGTCATGTTTTGCCTTAGTATCAGCATTTTTCTTTACCCTTTCTGTGTCTTGACTTATATCGAGAAGAACTTCTTTGATTCCTCTCTTTATCTTGACCTCTGACCAACATCGCCTCTGAAGTTGAAGTTTCTTTACTAGATTTTCTCCTCATCTCCTCAACCAACAAAGCTCCCACAACAGAGTCATAATCTAAAACATCTATTGAGATAAAGCTAATAGAGGTGACTAGATTATCCCAAGACTCAGGCAACAAATGCAATAATGTAATAGCCTTATATTCATCTTCGAATTTAACTTCCATAATAGTCAATTGAACTATAAGGGTATTAAAGGTATTTAATGGTCAGCAATTGTTGTACCTTCTTTCATTCGCAAAATGTACAATCATCTCTTCAAGTAGATCCTTCTCGTCAAGGACTTCATCATATATAGACTTTCCATCTTGCTCCATAAGCTTCATGTTGTATCCTCTCCTACGATATTAAACAGAACATCATCCGCTAGAAATAAACGAATGGTACTAAAAGCTTTTGCATCCAGATCTTCTCATTCCTCATTTTTCATAGTCACTGGTTTCTTTGTCTTTCTCGCCGATGCTTTTTGCAACCCTTGTTGCACCAGTAAATCCCACATCTTGAGCTTCCAGAGCTCAAAGTTGTTTTAACCGTTGAACTTTTCAACTTCAAACTTCGAACTCTGCATTTTAACCATTAACACAAAACAACCTAATGCCCAAATCACTCCTTATAGGCTGAGATGTTTAAATGTGATATGGAGTTATAAAAAATGGATCTTCAAAGAATAAAAATAAGTAAAAAAAAATACATGCACAAACCCTTTTTATATCCACCCATATATAAAAAAAAATAACCTCCATCAATTCATAACTCCACCTCACCATTTATAAAGTCATTTATAAATTTAACACCCTCCTCATTTGCATAAGAAATTGTGACATACAGTAATCTCTTTTAACATTATCCAACAACATAGAAGACAAACTCTACCTCACAATAACTAATAATAATAACCACAACAACCTTTAATATGATCAAACGTCACACATAAAACAAATAGAAGTTACCCATTCTAACAATAAACAACAAATTATAGTTTCTTTTTTACACCCCAAATTTTAAATTCATTTTAATAACATATTTTTTACAAATTAAAATTTGGCAGGTCTAAGTTACAACAAATTATAGTTTCTTTTTTACACCCCAAATTTTAAATTCATTTTAATAACATATTTTTTACAAATTAAAATTTGGCAGGTCAGGTCTAAGTGAACAGTGACTAAAATTTACCATGTTTAATATTGCATGGCAGAGACTCGCCCATTTGATATATATTCTAAGTTGACCAACCAAGTTGGTGCATATTATTTGGTCATGTTAAGTTCACCAACAACCCAGCTCCATATTTTTGACAATTGGATTCAGGGAAACGTGACGACGTTACCAGTCATGATCACATCAGCATAATCAACCGACTAAATCTCCATCACTATTATTTCAGGTGATCAATAGCGACTTCTTTCAAATGTGTATTTTTAGAGTCATATCAAATTTCGAAAACCAAGTCTGGTTCAATGACCTCGTATGCTCGGGTTGATGCAATTAGATGATAAAACGATATTCTCGCGAGTAAAACCTTAAAACATTACATTTGGTGTAAAATGGTGATTTAACAAGTGTGTTCGCACGATTTGTTCGCGATTTTCGACATAGAACGTTACATTTTGTTCGATTGTGATTAAGTGTGTTCACACCGTTTGTTCGCGATCTTCAACTTAGAACGTTACATTTTGAGCGATGTGTACGCGTTTTGGTTTAGCCATCCTGGAATTTGACGTCTCGCTGGACGTTTTTT
>ML778416.1:431135-473623 GCA_009831015.1 Picea engelmannii
TATATATATATTATGGTTTTCTTTTCCTTTTTAGTTTTTTAGGTTTTTCTTCAATGGTTTTTTCTCATATAAATTTGTTTTTAAAATGTTTTTGTTTTTTAACGTAAAAAAAATGGGTTAAAAATAATATTTTTCCACTATATTTAAAATGTATGGAACCATAACTTAATTAAGGACAGATAATTATATGAAAAATTATTAATTTCAAAAAGAAAAATCTTAATTTAAAAAAAAACTAACATTGGATGAAGAATGAAAATATGATTAAAAACATGATTGAATAAAAAAATTAAAAAAGTTTGAAAATATATGAAAAAACATCTTTGAGAAAAAAGAAAAATAAATAAAAATTTTAAAAATTTAAAAATAAATGAAAAAATGACCATTTAAAAAAACAAAGTGGAAACCTTATTTAAAAAAATTTAAAATATGAAAAAACACCTAAAAATGGAGGGGGGGTGCTACAGGTAGCACCATTTTTTAAAAAATGTTAAAAAACTTGAACCCCCCCAAAACGAGAACTCTATAGAGTTCTCATTAAGTTGGTAACTATGTTCATTATGTTCCCTTCAGAACTATACAAAATTTGTGGGTATTCTGCCCACATGTTTTCTTCATGCTCCCATGTAGCATTTTGAGGACTGTAACATGTTTATGAGCACTTTGACTTTCTAGTTTAGGATGTGTATTGGTTCCACCCAGAAATCCCCTTCGTGCTCCACCTAGATCAGATTCTAATCAATTATGTGGTTAGGATTAGACACATATTTATTTAACAATGACACATGAAATACATTATGCACTCTCATGGATGAAGTCAAAGATAACATGTATGCAATTGGCCCTATCTTTTCTAATATTTCAAAAGGACCACAATATATTGCTGCCAACTTTGGGTAGCTTCCTAATATTAGAGAGCTTTTATTTTCCTTTACTTTCAAAAACACATGTTCTTCCACTTTAAAATCTATGAAAACTCTAATCCTATCTGCATAAATTTTCTACCTATCCTGGGTAGGTTTCAAATTCTTCTTAATCCTTTCCATCTAATCTTCCATTTATTTTAGCAATTCTATCCCAACAATTTCTCTGTCTACGATATTATCCCAACTCATTGGGTGTTACATTTCCTTCCATACAATGCCTCAAATGGATTCATTTTCAAGAAGGCCCGATACCCATTTTTGTAGGAAAAATCAACTAAATGGATATAATCTTCCCACTTCAATGGTTTATCGATCACATATATTCTAAGCATGTTCTCAATTATTCTGTTAGTCCCTTATGTTTTCTCATCTGACTCTGGATGATATGTTGTAATAAGATTTAAATTTGTCCCAAAGCCTTTGAACAAACCCTTCCAAAAATTGGAAGTAAACTTTAGATCCCTATCTGAAACTATTGCCTTAGGCACTCCATGTAGCCTAGAAACTTCTCTCATATAAACATCTGCAATATTTGTTGCCTTGTGTATAGTCTTTACTGGAATAAAGTGTGCTACTTTAGTCAATTTTTACACCACCACCATGATGAAATCATGTTCCTTTACTATTCTGGGAAACTTACTAATAAAATCAATTGAGACAACTTCCCACTTCCATTCTGAAATGGGAAATGGATATATAAAAACTAGTGGGTGTCTATGTTTTCTTTTTAATTCTTGTCATTCCAGATATTTGGCTATGTAATTAGTCAATTATGTCTTCATTCTTGGCCAAAAATATTGGCTTCTTATTGCTACAATTTTTTTATGATATTTTGGGTGCCCTGCATATGGCACATTGTGCATCTCCTTTAGCGCTACATTTTTTAGCTCACTGGAATTCAACACATACACCTTACCTCTGTACATGAGAATTTCATTTTCTTTCAGCTGATAATAATTACATTTTTATTGAAAATTACCTTCTCGTAATGTCTATTTTATTTTTAAATAATTCTTATCTGAATTTGTTGTTGCAATAATTTTGTCTTTCATATCTCTCCTATACATTCTTATGGATACAATATGAATTGCACGAGCTCTCATATTGAGTGCATCGACCACTTCATTTTCCTTTCCCTTTAATGTCCTTAATTTCGAAGTCATATTCACTCGAAAATTTTGGCCATCTAGTTTTCTTAGCATTTAGTGTTGGTTGTCCAAACAAATGCTTCAGACCACAAGGTAATGCCTCCACATTTTCAATGCATGTACAATCATTGCTAACTCTAAGTCATGGGTAGCGTAATTCCTCTCATTCTCTTTTAATTTTCAGGACTCATAGCATACCACATGATCCTTTTGACTAAGGACTCCACCAAGCCCTTCCTTGCATGCATCGGTGCACACAAAAAAATCTTCATTTGGATCTGCAATCTTCAAGATTGGAGCACTTGTTAATATTATTTTCAATTGTTGAAAACTCTCTTCACACTTGGAAGTCCATTCGAACTTCGCACCCTTCTTTTACAAATAAGTGATTGGACTTGCAATCTTTGAAAACCCTTTTATGAATCTTTGGTAATAACTGACAAGACCCATGAATGATCTAATCTTTGTCACATTATTTGGCATTGGCCATCCTCTAATGGCCTCTATCTTCTTAGGATCCACTTCTATCCCTCCCGTTGATATTATATGCCCCAAGTATTGAATCTTCTTTTGATCAAATATGCATTTACTTAGCTTAGAATACAATCTTTTCTCTCTCAAAACTTGTAACATCATTATTAAATGTTTCCCATGTTCCTCTTTTGATTTGGAATAGATGAGTATATCATCTAATAACACAATCACAAACTTGTCCAGGTACTCCTTGAACACTCCATTCATCAGACACATAAAAATTGTTGGGGCATTCAATAGTCCGAATGGAACTACTGTGAATTCATAATGTCCATATCTTGTTCTGAATGTTGTCTTGTTGGTTTCTTATTCCCTTATCCTTACTAGATGATAGCCTGATCTTAGGTTAATATTCGAAAAGATTCTTCAACCTTTCAACTAATCAAACAAATCATCAATTATGGGTAAAGGATACTTATTGTTTATCGTGACCTTATTAAGTTGCATGAAATCAATACCTAACCTTAAGGTTCCATCATTCTTCTTCACAAACAAAACTAGGGCTCCCCAAGGTGACACACTTAGGTGTATATACCCCTTTTTTATCAACTCTTCAAGATGCATCTACACCTCCTTCAATTCTGGTGTACCCATTTTGTATGGTTTCTTGGACATTGTGGCAACTCTTGGCACCAAATCAATAGAGAAATCAATGTCTCTCTTTGGTGACAATCCTGAGATTTTTCTAAAAGCATATTCAAAATCCATCAAGACCAGATGGTCTTCAATGCTTGACACTTTATCTTTGGATGCCTCCTCCATATGGGCTGCAAACACCTGTCATCCCTTCTTGAATCTCTTCTTCAGCTGCATAGTTGAAATCTCTCTAACAACTATAGTTCTTGGAATGCCTTGAAACTTTCCTTGTTGCCCTTCCTCATCAAGACATGTGATGTTCTTGTTGTAACAATCTAGGACAACATGATGATTTTTCAACCAATCCATTCCAATTATAAATTCATATGAACCCAATGGTATGGTGTTTGCAGCTACCTTCGTGTTGAGTCCATTCATGTCTATTTGACAATCTTTAAACAACTCATTGATCTTTCAATTAGCCCCCGTAGCTAACTTAACTAACCAAGATTTATTATGCTTACTTATTTCTAAGTGAAATATTTCAAAATGATTAGGATTTATGTAACTATTTCTAGCTCTGAAATCAATCAAAATTTCTATGGGCTGGTTATCAATCTTACCTTCCACTTCGGTCATGGGGAATTGATATTCTCCCTTCTTGTTTTCCAAGGCTGAATAAATATTTGGCATACTTCCTCCCATGTCTCCCACTATTTCAACCTCTTGAATGTTGTGGAAAATCCTCATTCTTTCTCCTTTATGAAGGCATTCCTTAGATAAGTGATTTCCTCCACATCCCCAACATTGAACATGTTGTTTCCTTGGCCTTTTCACAAATGAATCTACATTCTTTTGATCATTTTGGGATTCTTGGCCTTGCTGACTTGCTTTGGAGTTATTTCTAAAAAATGGTGGTTTAAAAACTTTCTGCCTTTAATCATTTTTCTCTTTCATCCTGTCATTCCAAGTCTTTTGGAACACTGGCCTTCCTTTTCTTTTCTCATAAAGGTGTCTTTCTCTCATTATGGTTTCCTCCAAGGTCTTGGGGTTGTCATATTGAATCGTGTCACTATAGAAGGAGGGTAACCCACTTAGAAACCTTTGGATTTTAACTTTTTCATCCTTGATGAAGTCAACATACTTCAACAATTGAAAGAAATGCTTCTCATATTCCTCCATTGTCATGGTTCCCAACTTGAGTTCAAAGAAATATTTCATCTTTCTCTCATAGTAATGCTTGGAAAAACATTTCTCTTGGAAATATAATTTGAATTGCCTCCATGAGATTCTCTTCTCATTTAGGTTCTTGGCTTGATTAATTTGATCGCACCACATGGATGCCTTTACGTACAAGTGGTAGGTGAAATCCTAGCTTATACCTATAAATGTGTTGAACTTGCATATAATAGATCTAGCTAGAAAATACCGCACACATTTGTAGAGAGAAATTGATAAAGAAGAAGCAAGAGAAAAAGAATGGAATAATTCTCATTAATCGTATTCCACACTTAAAGAGTGAATAATTTACAATAGATATAGGATACATGAGTAAATAATGTTCCATAGTGGTGGTATAGAGTGATCCAGATAGACACCAATAGTTACGGGAGTAAACTTCCACCTAGACTAGTCTTTCAGGAAGTTATGGGAGTGAACTGCCACCTAGTCCGATTTAACTAGTCTACGAGTCTTCAGATAACCTACTGAAACAAAGTGAAGTGAGTAGATCATAGAATCATGAGTAATGTGCTAGTCTGGTGATGATCCTAAGGACAATGCACATTAGTTGGTGATGATCCCAATGTTGCATGGTGATAATCCCAATGTAGCATCTAGACTCCACTCAACTGATCAAACTCAAGTGAAAATTGAAGAGAATATTCTCCATAGAGAAATATTCTTCCTAGAGTATAGGATACTGAATAATGACTAATAAAAATAGGAAACACCTTAGGAAAAAGAAATCCTAGGTGTGTGTAAAGTACTCCAACACCCCCCTGAATATCACTAGTGTGAAAATAAAGAATGGGTCCCAACAATGAGGCCATGTTAGGTACCCAAATAAAAAAATACATTGAAATAAATGAGGAAAGAGGAAAAACTTCATGGGAAACCCCCCGCCTCAAATTACAATGCATACAAAAAAATGAGAAGGAGCAAAAAGCAGTTGCTAAGAAACCCTATCCTTCACTCAAAGAAGACCTTGCAATGTGCAAGTTTGTGCTCGTTGAAGATTTTGTTGAATATGTAGATGTCGGGACAGATCTAATGAAGTAGATGCACCATTGATATGTCCACACATATCCACTTTCTCTTCTTGTAATGAAGAAGATCCAAATAAAGTTTGGATGAAACTTTGAAAACCGTGCGGTTGTTTCCGGAAAAAGTCGTTGAAATTTTGTTGATTGTAAAATGATCATAACTTCACTTCCCGGATTTCATTTCGGACGATTTTTTTTTTTTAAATTGGATATTTTCCCGAGAGGAATTCAAATATCCAATTTGTTTTTACAAATTTTGCTCAAAAAATATCAGAATTGAGTTTGATGTGCGAAGCTCCCTTTTTGTCTCCTGAGACGCATGCATGGTGCATGCCTGTTGCTCCTAAGATGCATGCATGGTGAAGGAAAATTGTCTGCATGTGACCCCTGAGATGCATGAAATATATATTCCATATGAAATTAAGAAAACAAATCTGAAATGGAGTAGACATCACCTGCAATTAATGAAACACAAATTTGTGTAGACACTTGTGTAGAGGGCTATTCAAACTGAGATGATTGATCTTCTAGTGGCTTTTCTAATTTCTCTATCTTGTCAACATTTTGCATGCAGTCTTCTTTATTCCCAAATAGAACCTCCAATATGGTCCATAATTCATTTGGAGTTGAGTCTTGTGAAACATCATATACTTGGTGGAGAATTTCTGGAGAAATAGACAAGCAGATACATCCCATGAACATATCTTGTCTATTGAGAAAGTTGTTTTTCTCATCGACAGAATCAGGCTTTACTTCCACTGCCATAGTTATTTGGTACAAGCCTTTGTATTTGAGCTGAAGAACAATTTTTAGTTTCCATTCCAAATAGTTGAGTAAATAATTTACAATAGATATAGGATACATGAGTAACTAATGTGCCATAGTGGTGGTCTAGAGCGATCTAGACACACACGAGCAGTTACGGGAGTAAACTTCCACCTAGTCTAGTCTCTCAGGAAGTTATAGGAGTGAATTGTCACCTAGTCTGAGTTAACTAGTCTATCAGTCTTCAGTTAACTCACTGAAACAGAGTGAAGTGAGGAGGAGATTAGGGAATCATGAGTAATGCACTAGTCGGATGATGATCCCAAGGAAAATGCACATTAGCTGGTGATGATCCCAATGTTGCATGGTGATAATACCAATGTAGCATCTAGACTCCATTCAACTGATCAATCTGAAGTTGAAACTGAAAATAATATTCTCTCAAGAGGAATATTCTTCTTAGAATATAGGAGCTGAATAATGACTAATAAACATAGGAAAAACCTTATGAAAAATAAATCCTAGGTGTGTGTGAAGTACTCCAACACTACCTGGGATGCGTAGTCATGCAACTGGAAATATTTATTTATTTCCAATAGTCAATCCTCTTCCTCTTCTCCTTTTCTATGCTCACCATTGGAAGTAGGTGGATTTATTTTCCTGAGTTCACCTTGCAAGATGTGTAACTCATGCCTTATTCTTTGCCTCCAAATAAGAGACACACTTGGGATGTTTCCTAGTCCTCAACTTGCATGAGTTATTCTAGTGGAATGCCTTGGATAATGATGGAGCCTTCTCATGCTTCTTGACTACGTAACATTTCCATGATCATCCCTTTTGTTGTGAGATCTAGATGCTGATACTTTTCTAGCACTAGCTTCTTGATTAATGCCAGAATCTTTGTTAACTTGCTTATGCAACATGTTCAAGCTTTGAAATATCTCTTCCTGAGCCTTCATAATCCTTTCATTATCATCCATGTAGCTTTGCACTTTCCTATGCAAGCTTCTCATAGTGACAATCTCTTTCCTATCTCTTCTTCCATTTGACTTTGTCTCAACATTCCCCATGTTGATATGAGAATCTCTAAACTCTTCCCCATGGATTTAATACCCTTGAGCATCTTCCATGACTTTAGTCCTCATATAAGAACTGAGTTTCTTCCTATACCTCTAATTCTGCAAGATTTGCAGCCAACAAAATTTCTTAGGTTAAAACAATTAATAAGATCCATGAAATTATGTACAATTGTGTTCCCATACTGTAGCAGAATTCTTTCTTTCATGAGTTCACCTGAAAAGTTTCAACACTTAGATTATTTTTCCATCTATTCAGACTCACGAACTCGCGGACTTGCGGACTCATGAAAGCATAATTCTTCCTTTCCTAAGTCCATCCGAAAAGTATCAACACTTAGATTATTTTTCCATCTATTCAGACTTATAGACTCACAGACTTGCGGACTCACAAAAGAATAATTCTTTCTTTCATAAGTCCGTCCGAAAATTTTCAACACTTAGATTATTTTTCCATCTATTCAGACTCACAAACTCACAATAAGTCCAACACTTAACCTTTTTTCTAACTTTGTAGACTCACAAAATCATAATAAGTCCCAACACTTAGTCGTTTTTACCCTTGCGGACTCGTGGAATCACAGACTCATAATAAGTCCCAACACTTAGTTGTTTTTACCTTTTCGGACTCACAGGCTCATAATAAGTCCCAACACTTAACCATTTTTACCTTTGTAGACTCGTGGACTCACAGAATCGTGGACTTACGGACTTGCAGAATGACAGAATAATAATTCTTCCTTTCATAGGTTTGTCTAAAAAGTCTCAACACTTAACCATTCTTCCACTTCTTCACAGACTCGTGGACTCATAGATTCACAATAAGTCCAACACTTAGCTGTTTTCCTAACTTTGCAGGCTTGCAGGCTCGCAGACTCATAATAAGTCCAACACTTAGCCATTTTTACCTTTGCAGATTCGCAGACTCACAGACTCATAATAAGTCCAACACTTATCCATTTTCCTAAATTTGTGGGCTTGCGGACTCGCGAACTCACATAATCATAATAAGTTCCAACACTTACCGCAGTCTTGTGGGACTGACAATTGGTTTACCACATGGCTCCACATTACTTGTCAATTGTAATATCATTCAACATGTACCTGCCACCGTGACATCACACATCTTTCTTCTACCACGTTAGTTGGCACATGAAATCCACTGCATGCCGACATCATCGTACAAAAAAATACCCAAATTTTTCCAATTTGCTTATTTTTGAAATTTCCAAAGGGGATCAATTCTTTACATTTCCCTTGAAATTCCTCTCATTTTTTTTTTATTGCAGTAATTTCAATAATCGAATTTCATACATCTTTTTTCCAGCATTCTGTCAAACAATTTGCCTACATAGTATGTAATTTTTACTTCTGCGTTCCACTAATTGGCCCATTCAGGCTCAATGCTGAAAATTGGGCTTTGATACCACTTTGTAACGTACCCAACCACCGAAGCTGGGTCATGTCATGCTAAAAATTTCTCTCTATCAACTCTGATACCATTTTAGTAACATACCTAGCCTCTGGTTAGGAAAAAAATATATGTGGAATACACATAACACAAAACTTCTGCTAATTAAAACCATTCTTTTTCTATTATTCGTTTTCCCATAGCCTACAACTACAATTTATAATAGATTTAGCTATGGTAACAACCATAAAATTTATGCATCTGAAGCATGCTAATAATCAACATGAGATACAACTAAACCATTCATTACAACAACATATAAGTCATTCTCATTCAGACAGAGTCCATGCACAACAATAACACATGTAAATAAATCAATACAAGATAAAACACTCATCTTAAACAAGAGTCGTGCAACCAGCTGCTTTGGACAGACATTCCACCCAACCATAAATTGAATATTTCAAATCTCAATATCCAGTCACCCCCTAACTGAGGCTAGCAATGCACAAAAGAGGGTGGTCTATCACAATCCACTCACAACTCATAAATATCTCAACCCAACTAATATTCTCCTACAACTATCTCGACTTTTCCACCAACTCTCTTCCCCTTGACCCACCCAACCCAAGGAATGCACCATTCATTTATCAATGATAACCCAAGGGATGTACCATCCGTTTATCATGGATAACCCAAGGAATGTTCCATTTGTTTATCAAGGTCTCTCTGACACAGGTAGTTAGGAATATCTCAACTGGGAACTCAAGGGAAATTGTTGCTAGGAAAACTATCAACAAACCAACAACAAAACTTCTTGTTTTAGTGCAACTCACACAGGAGTTCACTCTTCCAACCTAACAACTGGGCTCTTCAGTTCTCCAGCTCTAATTCCGTCCAATTACTCTTTAGAAGTTTCCCTCCTATGGTCGCACCTGCTCCAAACTCTCTTTCCATGCCCAAACTTGACTAACTTCCCAAACTTCTCAAACTGTTGTTACATCTATCTCAACCCATACAAAATTCCTCAGTTTTTCTTGCCTTTATTGACTCACACTCTTTCCCAAGCTGATTGTACTCAACCCTCATGTGCCCAATAACTTCATGATGTGACCACTCACACCCACCCTCTTACATATATTCAATGATTGGCTTTGGAAAAACTCAATTAGAAATGAAAAGGTTCTTATACAATAGCAGATTTAGGAAAACGGGTTAAATCCATAAACATGGGTAATTCTCCCCTGAGACCCCTCTTGTCCATTATCATAGACACTCCCCTTTCTTATGGATTAATTCAACCCCCATGTCTTGTCCATGTCCCCTTAACAGCTGGAATCACATTTTATTATAAAAGCATTGAAATACAATTCACATATTACATAGCTGGGCGATAGCCACATATTATATCTACATAAGTATTAATAAAACTGGGAATTATAATGGGGATGTTACATGAACTCCATTGCATAAAAAAATCACATTCTTTTTCCTTTTTCATAGATAATTCATCATAACCCACATCTCTGAAACTACAAAGTTCAGTTACAAAATCTTCAAAATTGATTCCTTGAATCCCACATAATTGATTCCTTAAATCCCACAACTGTTAGTGCTATTATCAAACTCAATGTGTGGGGTTCCAGGGTTTGATGATGAGAAATATAATTCAATAGAAAAAATACTAAATCCTTTGAATATTTAACTCTAGAACCTTGATGTTGAGAAGAAAAGAAATGAAAGCTCCGCTAACAAGAAGCTTTTGGGTAATTTTATTAAGCTTTCAATTTTTAAAAAGAAAACAATTCAGTGTGTAAAATTAATTTTACACTTAAAAATTCCACTAGTGTATTGTGTGTGCATACATACATTACAAAAGTTATATTGATATTAATAAAATGTTACAAAATTAAGAACAATACCTAATCTTATCAAAGTTCGATTCATAGCATGGACTAGCTGCATAGATCTTATCAAAATTCGCTTCATAGCAGGGACTAACTACTAGCTACTATGCAACTTATTCTTGTTTTTATATTCTAAGTTGACTAACCAACTTGGTGCATATTATTTGGTCATGTTAAGTTCACCAAGAACCCAACTCCATATTTTTTACAATTGGATTACAGGGAAACATGACAACATTTCCAGTTATGATCACATTAGTGTTAGTTGTAAACTTCAACGTAGTAGTGACTGCACACTGCCAGCTGTACGAGTCAGTTAGGATTCCTGTAAGGTTCTCGATCTTCTTGATTTTATGGATCTTATTTATCTCAACTCTTTTCTCTTAATGAATATACTTTGCACATTTCGTTCCCGATCTGTCTACTCTATTTTCTTGCCTACATTGTTTCTTATTTTGTCATGGTATCAAAGCACGGGATGTAAGACTCTCCACATTTCTTGGGGAGCATCCTGATCCGAGTGAAGAGCTCGAGAAGTGAGCCTCTACACAATGCCTGGAGACTAGACCAATCATAGGAGGAAGAGCACATATAATATTGTCTCGCAGATGAGAGCGCAAGAGGTAAGACTCTTCATAGAATCCTTGAGAGCAGTTTGTAGTCCACTAAAGGAGCGTTGGAGACAATAGTCCACTCAAAAGATCGTTGAAAACATCACAATGCGTGGAGGTAGACCTGGGGAAGGAGATTCAAAGGACGAAGCCTTTAAAGATGTGTGAAATCCTTCATCAAGAGGAAAATGCAGAACTGGTAGAGGAGAAGCTACTATAGCCATAATATTGGTCGCGGGAATATATCTGGGCCATTAAATCAAGCTTAGAAAGAATGAGGAGTGCATAGAAGAGGTGGACATTTTTCAGCCGTTAGATATGGACGAGAGTAAGAGTAGTTGTCAGATCAAGAAAAAGTGCACAATGTTTAACTGTCCAAGTCCTTTGGACTTTGCGTATTCGGCGTATTTCGTGCAAATGTTGCAGAGGAGTAGAGAAAAAATCCTGTCCGCCGATCCAAGCAGAGGATGGATGTCATCATATCCTACAGTCTGGAAGGTGAATCATCCCATAGAATTCTATTCGAGAAGGTCGCAAGACTCCCGAAATCTCAAAGTAAATTGGGGTTGTCCATCGTCAGGAGAGACAGGTGGCGAAAGACATGGAACTTTGGACCAGCAACACTCCGAGAGTTTCCAGAAGAGGTGGTCACTAAATCGTCGAAGCAGCAGAGATCCAGATTCAATCTGAACCGTCTGTTAGACAGGACACATGTCAGTGGTTCGTACACTTTGGAGAAAAAGAATTTCCGGAGAAATCAAGTGTGGAGGTAGAAAAACTTCTGAAGTCATTGGAGCCAAAGCAGATATGTTTGTCTAATCCTAAGAGGAAAGGTGTCACTAGATCCTGCACTCTAGAGAGAAATCACTTTGGAGACTTTGGAGTGTGGATGAAGTGTTGGAGTCCCGAAGTTCATCACAACCATCTGTTGCAAAAGGACATGTGGCAGGAGATACCTCACTTCAGAGGTTGAGAGCTTCGGAGGAAAGGTGAGTAGTGTGGAGCAAGAATTCTTGAAGGCCCAAAGCCTGGATTTCATCTATAACTTCCATCAACGAGGACATGTGGTGCCATATCTCTCACTTCAGAGGCTTAACACTCTAGAGGGTTTTGCGAAGTGAAGCATTGGAGCGAGAACTGGCCAGAGCCCGAAGTCAATCTGAACCATTGAATCTTAAAGACATGTGTCGGTAGATCTCACATTCCATAAAGTTAACACTTTGGAGGTTTGTGGTGTTGTGCATCTCGTAACTCCTGAAGCCCGGGATTCAGAAGTAAATCTTAGCCAGTCGTCCAATCAAGGGGACACGTGGAGGCAGATCCCGCACTCTACGAGTTCGCTAATCTAACACTCCGAAGGATTGTTAGTATGATGTATTAAAAAGTCCCAAAGCCCAAAATTCTGAAGTAATTGTGATTCGTTGATCTTCGATCAACAAGGATTTTTATTTGGCCATTCAACTATTCGGAGGAACTGAGGCCTTCACGCGTCACAACGCCCAAATCCCGAAGTCCCGGAGCGCCTGGTTTTTCAACCCCCGGTCACATGAGAGGCTAAAATTTAATTTTTTTTTTGGATCTCAAGTACACTCAGATAGTTCGATTCCACCATTAAAGGGATTTATTCAACAAAGAAATCATCTCATAGTTCTGACTCTGAAAGATCTTATGCTCGGATAATCAGATCTAGCAAGATCCATACCAGGTAACAAGAAATTTTATGTAGGTCTAATTGTTTCAAAGATGCTTGAGCTTGGATTTCGTTGTCTGTTTTCATCAACCGATATCAGTGTGACGAGATAGTCGATCCACAAGTGTGATCAAATTGGTAAATGAATAACCAAGAAATGTTGTCATGGATCAACAAAGATGACTCAAGAAGTAAAGAAGAGATCTCAGACAGATATGGAAAGAGAACATCAAACAAATGGCAACATATTTCGCAAAGATAAATGAAGAGGTTCCAATTGTACCTGAGGAGCTCACATAGGAAGTAAATCAGACAAAAATTGGTTATATTTGGAGCAACATGAGCATGAATCTACCATTACCGCCACAATATAATGGTAAGAATTTTGAATGTTGGTCTGTTAGAATGAATTCTTTTTTGTGTCTTGTAGACTGTTATCATAATTTGCATGATTAGGAAAGGGATGCATTAGCATTGCAGCTCATCCAACAAGCCTTGGATGACAGTATGTTAGACATGGTTGTAGCAACAACATCTTTGAAAGACATTTGGAGTATTCTGGAAATATAGTCCAGTGGAAGAGGGAGAAACAATTTGTTGAATGTTGTCACTCTAGAAGAAGCATTTGTGTCTGAAGCATAACTTCTAGAAGAAAATAATGAAGGAGCATATGTGTGTGAAGCAGAGTTACAAGAGGAAGAGAAAAAAATGTGCATTTGTGTGTCAAGCAGAGCATGAGAAAATTGCAGAAATTGATGGTGAAGCTATCAATACAACAACTGACATTGATGAAATGATTCCAATAGTGTTTGTTGATGAGAAAAAATGATCAACCTCAATGATGTTTGATGAAAATTATGCAGAAATTGGCCTCTTTGAAACAAAGGTAAGAAATCTTGAAATTGAATTTGATGATGATAATTTGTCTTATGATGAGTGCCTTCAAATAATGGAAGAGAAGAATAAATTTGATGAATTAATGTTTGGAGGAGGAAGCCTACTTGGCATTCAGAACCAAGTGGATGATTTAGTGACTGCAGAAATAGTTTTTGAAAGAAGGTTCGATAACAAAAGCATTCAAGCAATTACACTTATGGCTGCCAATGATGCAACTGAAGCAGACAACAATGTTGATGCAGATTTGAAATGGATTGAACAATCAATCTATGATGATTATGATGGTAAATTCTCTCAGAAAGAACAGAAGAAGAGAACCAATATGGTTTCTGTTATAATTTTTTATATCAGATTGACAAGTTGTTTGAGTATGCAGGTGAGAAGCCAAAAGAAGAAGATGAAGACATGGATGAGGATTTCAATGAAGACCAGTTTGAACCCATTTTTATGCAATGGAGTTTTGAAGAAATCATATTTTATTTTGAGTTAATGTGGAAGCACTCCGTTCACTATGTAGCCCAAACTATGAAGGGCATTGATGATAGTTTGCATTCGTGGCATCAACCCACTGTCAAAGACAAAATTGTTGCAGAAGAAGATGAAAGAAATAGGCATAAGCAACCTGATCAAATTCTGAATATGAAGTTACAACGACAAAGAAAAAAGGCAAAGCATGGAGCTTTTCAGTATCAACGCCAAAATGAAAAAAATGACTAGATTAGAACAATACAAAGTTTGGAACAAGAGAAAGAAGAAACCTAGCTCAAGTGAAAAACTGAAGTCTAGTTTTTTGTTATCTATTGTACACCTAGCTGAGACATATACCAGCATGCATTTACATTTCTGAATTTCTTTTTGTTAAAAGCCATTGGGTAAATCCATTTTTTTTTATTTTCAAATGCAGCACTTAGGCTTTATCAGTGTTGATGTCTGTAAAGGTTGAGTTTAAGAGGGAGTGTTAGTTGTAAACCTCCAAGATTGAGTTTAAGAGAGAGTGTTAGTTGTAAACCTCAAAGTAGTAGTAATTGTACACTGGCATCAGCCTGAGATGCCAGTGTACAATTACTACTACTTTCAAACATATATTTTTATAGTGAATCAGCCTGAGATATCAAATTTCGAAAACCAAGTCTAGTTCAATGGCATCGGCTGCTCGGGTTGATAAAATTAGATCACAAAGCGATACTCTCGGGATTAAAACTCAAAAACATTACATTCGGTGTACTATGGTCATTTAACAAGTGTGATCGCACGATTTGTTCTGGATTTTCAGAGTAGAACGTTGGTGATTAAGTGTGTCCACACCATTCGTTCGCGAGTTTCAACTTAGAGCGTGACATTTTGAGCCATGTGTACGCGTTTTGGTTTAGTCATCACCAGGCATGGAATTTGACGTCTCGCGGGATGATTTTTCGCTTCCAGGACGTATTTGACAGACATAATAAAATGTAAAACATGACAGTTGATTATAATCCGAAAACATAAATTTGACTGGCGTTTTTTCGTTTACAGAACGTATTTGACGGGCATAATAAAATGTATCAGAAAACATAAATTTCACCGGTGTTTTTTCGCCTCAGGACGTATTTGACCGGAACAATAAAATGTAAAACATAAAACATGACAGTTCATTAAAATCCGAAAACATAAATTTGGCCGACGTTTTTTCTTTTGACGTATTTGACGGGCATAATAAAATATATTTGACCGGTGTTTTGTCTTCTTTTTTTAACTTCTAAGAGGGCATAATAAAATGCAAGACGCAAAACATGACAGTTGATGATTAAAATCCGAAAAGGTAAATTTGACTGGGATGTGCACATACATACGGTCATATATATATACACTGATTGTAAAAACAAATTTTCAATTTTCTAATTAATATAGAATTGTTTTATTTTATTCATATTTATTTAATCTATTTTCACGAGATTTTTTTGGTTGTGAAATATGATTATTTATTTTTAAGTTGGAAATATGAATTTGAAAATTCTTTATGGTAGATTGTAGTGATAGTTTTTATATTTTGAGAACAATCTTTTTATTCAATCCAGCTCATCTTAGATGAAAATTCTATGCTAACAATCCAGCTCATCTTAGATGAAAATTCAAGTGGGTGTTGCCTTAAATTATAATGTTTTATTTTTTGTAATTTATAATTGTTTATTGTTTTTAGTATAATTTTTATTTTGTTGACTATGATCATATTTATAGGCATAATTTTAGCTTCTTGTAATATGGGCGTTGTTTCTATTAGGCATAATTCTAGCTTCTTGTAATATATGGACGATTGTTTTCATTTTGTGGCATTTGTATTGGTAAGGATGGTTTTCTAGTTGCTCGGTGATAAGGATTTATTTCCTACCATAAATGAGCTGTGAAATTTAGAGTCCTATAAATGAGCTGTAAATAAATTTTACGTTTTAATGAGTGAATTTTACATAGTGAATTATTTATAGTAAAAATTTTACATTTATCAATTTAAATGGAAAAGCACTAAACAAAAATTAACCGTTATCAAATTTGATTATATCGAATTTTCACTGAGGGTAAATTTAAAATTACCGAGGTCCAATGGGATAGCACAATTGGTTAAGACGTGGGCACACTCTTCCAGTTTGGGGAGAGGTCACAAGTTCGAAACCTGTGTCCCTTGGGGATGCGAAGCTTTATCACTCCCATAGCAGCCACTATGTGGGGAAGTATCTGGAGTGGGTTTCCCTTCCACCGTGGATTTTTTTTTTTTTAAATTATCGACGTGGTCATTACGTAACACGTAGTCATCACGTAACTACTTCTTTGTGACTGACATATGCTACTAAAAGATCCTAAATTTTAGGAAGAGATCCTAAGTTTAAAATTTTTAAAAAAATTCCTTAATTTAAATTAGGTTTAATAAATAATTTTTGAAAATTTTAAGCCAAAGTCTGAACAAAATTAATGTAAGATTCAACTAAAACTTATTAAAATCTATTAAGTCATTTTCTAATAAAAATTACTAATTGATTATTATTTCATAAAGTTATTTCACTATCAAAATTTATTAAGTTTTTTTAGTAATTAAGTTGCATGTTTAGTAACTTACTTACCCTTCAACTAGGAAACAATACTTGCAGAATAAACATAATAAGAAACTTATTCTAATTAAAGACATTCTTTTGTTGTTATCGGTTTGCCCATAGCCTACAACTACAATTTATCAAATATTTAGCTACTGTAATATCTTCATTACAGTAGCATATAAGTCATTCTCATTTACAGAGAGTTCATGCATAGTAATAACACATGTAAATAACTCAGTACAAGATAAAACACTTACCTAGAGTTCATGCATAGTAATAACACATGTAAATAATTCAGTACAAGATAAAACACTTTGCTTAAACAAGAGTCGTGCAACTAGTTGTTTGGGACAAACGTTCCACCCAACCGTACACTGACTGTTCCAAACCTCAACAGCCAATCACCCCTGAGCTGAGGCTAGCAATCCACAAAAGAGGGTGGTCTCTCAAAGTCTAATCACGGCTCATAAATCTCTCATCCCAACTGATATTCTCCTACATCCCGACTTTTCCACCAACTCTCTTCCTCTTGACTTGTCAAACCCAAGGAATGCACCATTCATTTATCAGGGATAACCCAAGGGATGTACCATCCGTTTACTAGGGATAACTCAATGGATCAACCATCTTTTTATCAAGGTTAACCCAAGGTATGTACCATCTATTTATCAGGGATAACCCAAGGAATGTTGCATTCATTTATCAGGGTCTCTCTCAAACGGGTAGCTAGGAATCTCTTAGCCGGTAACTCAAGGGATACTGCTGCTAGGAAAACTATCATCAAACCAACATCAACACTTGTTGTTTCAGTGCAACTAATGCAGGAGTTCACTCTTTGTCTTGACAACTGGGCTCTTCAGCTCTCCATATCCAATTCGCTCCAATTACACTCCAGAATGTTACCTCCTATGGCCGCACTCGCTCCAAAATCTCTTTCCATGCCCAAACTTGACTAACTAATCAAACTCTGTTGTTACTTTTGTCTCAAACCATATGAAATTATTATCTTTTTCTTCTATTTCTTCATTCACACTCTTTCCCAAGATGATTGTACTCAACCCCTATGTGCTTAATAAATTCGGGATGTGACCACTCACACCCACCCACTTACATGTATTAAATGATTGACTTTGGAAACACTCAATCAGAAATGGAAAGGTTCATATACAATAACAGATTTAGGAAAATGGGTTAAATGCATAAACATGGGTCATTCCCCCTCGGACCCCTCTTGGCGATTATCCTAGACTCTCCCCTCTCTTGTTGATTAATTCAGCCCGCATCCCTTGTCCATGTCCCCTTAACAACTGACATCACATTTTTTTATTAAAGCATTGAAATACAATTCACATATTACATTGCTTGGTTGTAACCACGTATTATATCTACATAAGACTAAATCACACTAGGGATTATAATGGTGATGTTACATTCCCCCTCCCCTACAATTGTGTTCCATCCTCGATGCACTCTATGTCGATATACATATATGCAAATTTACATCACAATTCTTAGAAATATTTTTTTTTTCAATGTAGAAACTCCAACAATAACTCCAACCAAAATCTCATGTTCCTCTCAACTTGCCAACCCAAGGAATGCACCATTCGTTTATTAGGGATGCCCAAGGGATGTACCATCTGTTTATCATGGCTAATCCAATGAATGAGCCATTATTTTATCAAATTCCCCAACGTAGTTGGTCAGGACTCTGAGATGTGGTTCTAGAACTCTAGTTTCTCAAAATGGAGTCTTGCATTATGTTCCCTTCAGAATTGTCAAAACTTTGTGGGTATACTGCCTGCATATTTTCTTCATTCTCCCATGTATCACCTTCAGGACTGTAACAGGTCCATTGAACCATTACTATCCCTATGGCTTTGAGCCTGAACACTTTGCCTTTCTAGTCTAGGATGTGTATTGGTTCCATCCATAAATCACCTTCCTGCTCCATGTGGATCACATTCCAATGAGTTATGTGGTTAGGATCAGACACATATTTCTTTAACAGTAACACATGAAATAAATTATGAACTCTCATGGATGCAAGAAACACTAACATGTATGCAATTGGCCCTATCTTTTATAATATTTCAAAAGGCCCACAATATCTTGTTGGCAACTTTGGCCAACTACCTAATCTTAGTGAACTTATCTTTGCCTTCACCTTCAAAAGCACATGTTCTCCCACTTTAAAATATCTAAAAACTTTGTTTCTGTCTGCATAACTTTTCTTCCTATCCTGGACAACTTTCAAATTCTTCTTAATCCTTTCCCTCTAATCTTCGATTTCTTTTAGAAATTTCGGCCCAACAACTGCTCTGTCTACATGATTATACCAACTCACTGGGGTGTTACATTTTCTACCATACAATGCCTCAAATGGACTCATTGTTAGGGACCCAACCCCTCATGTAGGTAGAATAATATATTTCCATGTAATGTCAATATTAATAAGGCCTAGTAATAAGGAAGAATAAGTCCAATGTGAGAAGACCTAATAGAAGCTTCCTCTTCTAGAAGGATCTTCCTCTAGATGGTTCTTTTGATAGACATATTTAGTATAAATAGGAGTCGAGGGTATGAGGATTTTGGTCTTGGATATTATTGTAATAGAGATCTGCTCTGCTAAAGGTTGCCCCCTCGAAGAGGCAAGTGAACATTGCTCTCGATAATCAAAGTGTTATTTCTAGTGTTATTTTTCTATCATTTTGATATTATTGTGGTGTTTTTCTAGTTATATTGTTGTTCATTTGTCATTTCTAGCTATTTATTTCTGTTCTGCATACTTTTTATATCTAGAATATTACAAGTGGTATCAGAGCACCTTCCTTGGGAAAAAATTGTGGGTTAAATTTTTTTAGGGTAGACACGTATTCCGACGTCTTTAAGCTACAAATATTTGTTGTTACATGCATAAACCCATGGTCTGGGATTCATGCACATAGGAGATACAGGTGGTACTTAAGCACACATCTATTGGACACCCTTGTAACCCATGTTTTTACCTATTCGAGTGGTAGCGCATCAGACAACACATGTATACGGATCAACCTAGATCTCTTGAAGCCCTCCGTAGATAAACCGATTGATCGCCTGACTGCTATAGTGCCACTGAAAAAAACACTTAGGAAGATACTCTCTAGTACCTGGTTAGTCGGGTAGTACGACTAAGGGTACAGTCTAGCCTCTTTAGTTGGTGTCGTGAGATATTGGGCTGACTAGTACTACTGTTGGACCTCGCACATATATCAGAGAGCTATAGCACAGAGAAAACCCTTATCTGTATAACCCTTGAATACCTAACCCTTGGGATGGAAAGGAAAACATAACAGACAAGAGATATTGTGGCGCAACTGTGTCTCTTGCATTAAAGTTGTGAAATTACTACACATTTCTTCCTATTAAGCATTTGGACATTTCATCACTACAGTATTTTCCAAATTGAAGTATGACTCCACAAGAGTAAGAAAACAAAAAACAAAATGAATCTGTATCCTGTTGGAACCATTATTTGCTACCTATTTCGTTGGATTTCTCTCTTCGCCCTGATCGTAGCCATACCTATCATTTTCAACAAAAAAATTTTGTGGAACCAACCCCCTTCCAACACCCTTATTTGGGCATTGCCCATTGGATTCAACTCATTGCCCTGATCATTGTGATAAACTTCACCCATAACCCATTTTTTGTATGGTCCCACCCACCCCTTTTCGTTTTCCCTTGTCATCATGTCCCATACCCATAGCCAAGACTTGGAAGCTCACTTCAATAACTTGCACTCTAAATTCATAGAAACCCAACAAGAAGTGAGACATTTCAGTGCCAATATTCTCTCCATCAATCAAAAAATGCATTCCTCCATTGCGGCTTCAGTCATTGCCTTAATCAAGGAATTAAAACAAGAGCTCAAATAAGACATTACTACCCATCTTGAATCTGTCGCTACGACGATCTGCGCCAAGATGCATATCCATGCAGATCTTTCCTTATCGGACCCACCTTTGCATACCGAAGGTGAAACTTCCTCTCATTCCCAGAATTTTCAGCCCCATCACTTTCAGCGTGACCTATGCCTTTCGCATGTGGATGTGATCAAATTTGATGGATAACATCCCACTGGCTGGGTAACTCAAATGGAACATTATTTCTCTTTGTATGACATTACATATGAGTTGACCAAACTTGAGTATGGTGTTCTCCATCTATATCAAGAATGTCGACAATGGTGGAAATAAAGAAAAAAATGCCCACCAAGGGTATGTGGCTTGGAAACAATTTGTGGCAGAGATTTATGAACTCTTTGACACTGACACCAACCATTTAGGTCATTTGAAAATTTTGAAATAGTCTGGCACATTGGAAGAATTTATAGCTACTTTTGAGTGACTGAATTTCTGTACAGAGGGCATGTTTGACGTTTTTTTTCAAGAATGTTTTATCAGTGGCCTCAAGGATGATATTTGTGCTCGTTTCCCCATGGCTCATCCTCAGAGTTGGGTGGACACTACTAAAAGAGCTAAGGAATCACAACAGGTTGTCCTTCTCAAAACCACAAACCCTCCTTTATTCCTCGTACTAAACCAGTAACTCCCACTCCTACTTCTACTCCACTAAAGAGACAGAAATCGACTAGGGCCGAAATGGTTGAATGCCAACTCAAAGGCCTTTGTTATAATTATGACGACAAATATTTTCCGAGACACAAGTGTAAGGAACAAAAGATTTTTATGGCCATCTTGGAGGATGTTTCAGAAGAGGATGTTGAGGCTCCCCTTTTGTTTGTGTCAAGTGAACCCACTGACATAACCCCTCCCTCAAACCCTCCTGAAGTAGAACTGGTCGTTTCCCTAAATGCTCTCACTAGCTTCTTTGCTCCCCAAACCCTCAAGATAATTGGTTACATCAAGCATAGGAAGCTCATCATTCTTGTTGATAGTGGAAGCACCCATAATTTTATTCATTGCCACATCTCCCAAGAAACTAATTGTTATATCCATGCAGTCAATAATTTCCAAATCATGATTGCTAATACTATGTCCATGAAATGTGGAGGGCGTTGTGAAAATGTGTGTCTCCAAATTGGTGACTACCATCTGAAATCTCATATGTTTTCTATCGACATGGGCAGTTGTGACATTGTCTTGGGTGTAGAATGGCTAAGGACTTTGGGTCTCATTCTCATGGATTTTAAGGAATTAACCATGAAATTTGACCAAGAGGGCCAATAATATAACTTCCAAAGCATCATCTCCAGTTCCCCGGAGATCATTAGTTCCCATCACATGGAAAAGCTTCTCAAAAAAGGTCATTCTGTCATTATTGCCCAACTCCATGCCATACAAGCCACTGAGACACCCTCTATGCCATAGGAACTCCAATCCATACTCTCTAAACATCAAGTGATTTTTTCCACTCCCTAGGGACTCCCTCCTTCCCATGATGTTCATGATCATTCCATTCCCCTTGTCCAAGGAAGCCTTTCTCCCAATATATGTCCCTATTGTCCATTCCTGTCATTGATGACCTCTTGGATGAATTAAGTGGCGCCTAGTTCTTTACTAAGCTTGATCTTCGTTCAGGCTACCACTAGATCCATATGAAATTGGAAGACATTCCTAAGACTGCCTTTAGAACTCATGAGGGCCACTATGAGCTTTTGGTCATGCCCTTTGTCTTGTGTAATGCTCCCTCCACATTCCAAAGCCTCATGAATCATGTCTTTTGTCATTTTCTTCGTCATTTTGTGTTAGTCTTCTTTGATGATATCCTTGTCTACAGAAAAACCTAGAAAAACCATTTTTCTCATGTGGATCGAGTTCTACATGTATTCTCTTAGCACCAACTTTTCCTCAAAAAAACTAAATGTGATTTTGGCACCTCGAAAGTAGAGTACTTGGGTCATCTTGTTGGCAAGGATGGCGTCAGGGTGGATCTTAAAAATAGTGAAGCTATGCAAGATTGACCTCACCCAAAGAATCTCAAAATATTGAGGGGATTTCTAGGTTTAACAGGTTATTATCGCAAGTTTGTTAAGAATTATGGAAATATTGCGACACCTCTCACTCCACTACTTAAAAATAATTCTTTCACTTGGACTCCTATAGTTGCTCAATCTTTTCAAACCTTGAAGATGGCCATGTGCACCACTCCATTCCCAACCCTTCCTCATTTCACAAGGACCTTTGTCCTGGAATTTGATGCTTCTGGGAAATGAATGACCATTGTCCTTATGCAAGAGGGTTGGCCTTTGGCCTTTACCAACAAACAACTATCCGAGAGAAATTTGGGAAAATCAATATATGAAAATGAAATGTTGGCTATTCTCCATGTCATGGATCTTTGGAAACCTTATCTATTGGGGAAACTCTTCCAAATTAAGACAGATCATCAAAGCCTCAAGTATTTTCTAGAACAATGTCTTTCCTCCACCGAGCAACAAAAATGGGTGACTAAGATCTTTGGATATGGTTATGAGATCATTTACAAGAAAGGAAAAGACAATGTGGTTGTTGATGCACTTTCTAGAAAATATGAAGATTAAGGGTCTCTTTTTTCTCTCTCTTTCATTGTACCAGATTGGCTCCAAGATGTTCGCCAGAAATGGCTACACGATCCCAAAATTTCACATCTGATACAACAATTGCAATCCAATTCTCCATTTTCCCCAGGGTACTCTTGGTTCAATGATGAACTTCGATACAAAGGCCATTTGTATTTAAGTAAACACTTAAAAATTAAATCCACAGTACTTTATGAGCTTCATGCTACACCCACAGATGGGAACTTCGGGCTTACCAAAACCTATAACCGGGTAAAACGTTCTTTTTGATGGGAGGGTATGAAACAAGACATTCGTAATTTTTTGGTTGAATGTGATGTGTGTCAACACAACAAGGGTGACAATATCAAATCTCCTAGTACACTACAACCGCTTTCGATTCCACCTGTTATTTGGTGGGATGTCTCTATGGATTTTATTGTAGGCTTATGTAAATCGAGCAATAAATCAGTCATCATGGTGGTAGTTGACCATCTTTCCAAGTATGCTCATTTACGTGCTCTTCAACACCCATTTAGAAAATCTATTGTGGCTCAACTTTTCATGGATCAGGTCTTCAAGCTTCATGACATGCCATATTCTATTGTTTCTAATCACGACCCAACTTTCACCAACAATTTTTAGCAAGAATTGTTCAAGCTACAAGGCACCCAATTGCATCTCAACACAACTTATCATCCCCAAATTGATGGTCAAACTGAAGTTGTGAACAAATGTTTGGAAACATATTTGAGGTGTTTTGCATCAGAGAGGCAGAATCAGTGGGCTTAATGGTTACCACTCGCTGAATGGTGATACAACACTTCGTACCAGTGGGCTTAATGGTTACCACTCGCTGAATGGTGATACAACACTTCGTACCATACAAATACGTGCATGACTCCTTTTGTAGTGGTATATGGAAAAGATCCACCTTTAGTCCTCTCATATTTTCTAGGTCTCTCGAAGGTCCATGCAGTTGACCAAACGCTTACAGTTCGAGAGGCTATTCTCCATACCCTAAAAGAGAATTTGGTCATGGCCCAAAATCACATGAAACAACAAGAAGATCAAGGTCGCTCTTAAAGTCAATTTGTAGAAGGGGACCAGGTGATTCTTTGACTACAACCTTACAAGAAAACTTCCCCCAAGGTTGACCATTGTCAAAAACTGGCACCTAAATTTTATGGTCCTTATACCATTCTCAAGCATGTGGGATAGGTGGCCTATAAGTTAGCTTTGCCTAGTCATTCTAAGCTCCATCATGTTTTTCATGTTTCTTTCTTAAAGAAGGTGATTTGAACTGAGTGCCAAACTCAAACCAATCTTCCTGATTTGGACAAAGAAGGCTCCATTTGGCTATAACCACAAGCAGTTTTGGATCAGTGTGACCGTCGGGTGCGTCAACAAACCATCAAGGAAGTGTTAGTCCAGTGGAAAGATACAACTCCAACAGATGCCACTTGATAACCATCTCCCATTCTCCAACAATTTCCCCATCTCAAGCATTGAGGACAAGGCTATTTTTAAGAGGGAGGGCATGTTAGGGACCTAACCCCTCATGTAGGTAGAATAATATATTTCCATGTAATAAAGGTCAATATTAATAATGCCTAGAAATACAGAATAATAAGTCCAATGTGAGAAGAACTAATAGAAGCTTCTGCTTCTAGAAGGATCTTCCTCTAGATGGTTCTTTTCATAGACATATTTAGTATAAATAGGAGTTGAGGGTATACAAAATTTTTTCTTGGATATTATCGTAATAGAGATTTTCTCTACTAAAGGTTTCCCCCTCAAAGAGGCAAGTGAAAATTGCTCTCAGTAATCAAACTGTTATTTCTGGTGTTATTTTTCTATTTTGGTATTATTGTGGTGTTGTTCTGGTTATATTGTTGTTCATCTGTCTTTTCTAGCTATTTATTTCTGTTCTACATACTTTTTATATCTGGAATATTACACTCATTTTCAAGGAGGCCTTATACTCATTGTTGTAGGCAAATTCAACTAAATGGATATAATCTTCCCACTTTGGTGGTTGATCCATCACATACAGTCTAAGCATTTCCTCAATTATTTTGTTAGTCATTTCTATTTGCACATAAGACTCTAGATGATACGTTGTACTAAGATTTAAATTTATCCCAAATCCTTTGAACAAACCCTTCCAAAAATTAGAAGTAAAATTTAGATCCATGTCTGAAACTATTTCCTTAGGCATTCCATGTATCCTAACAACTTCTCTCATATAAATATATGCACTATTTTTTTCCTTGTGTATAGTCTTTATTGGAATAAAATGTGCTACTTTAGTCAATTTGTACACCACCACCATGATGGAATCATGTTGCTATACTGTTCTCGGAAACTTAGTAATAAAATCAAATGAGACAACTTCCCACTTCCATTCCGGAATAGGTAATGGTTGTAGAAAACGTGTTGGGTGTCTATGTTTTATATTTACCTTTTGCCATTCCAGACATATGGCTATGTAAATAGCCATTTATTTCTTCATTCTTGGCAAAAAATATTGACTTGTTATTGCTACAATTGTTTTTTGATATCCTAGGTGCCCTACATATGACACATTGTGCATCTCCTTTAGCACTACATTTTTCAGCTCACTGGAATTCAACACATACACCTTCCCTTTGTACATGAGAATTCCATCTTCTTTCAACTCATAATAATTAAACTTCTGTTGAAAATTACATTGTTGTAATGTCTCTTTTATTTTTAAATAATTCTGATCTTAATTTGTTGTTGCAATAAATGTATCTTTCATATCTTTCCTATACACAATAATAGTTGCAATATACACTTCATCAACTCTCCCACTGAGTGCATCGACCACTTGATTTTCCTTTCCCTTTATGTGCTTAACTTTGAAGTCATATTCACTCATAAATTCTGACCATCTAGTTTTCCGAGAATTTAGTGTTGGTTGTCCAAACAAATGCTTTAGACCACAATGGTCTGTCCTTAGCTTGAATTTATTACACACAAGGTAATGCCTCCACATTTTCAATTCATGTACTATCGCTGCTAACTCTAAGTCATGGGTAGCATAATTCCTCTCATGCTCTTTTAATTTTCAGGACTCATAGCATACCACATGATCCTTTTGACTAAGGACTCCACCAGGCCCTTCCTTGCATGCATCGATGCACAAAACAAAATCTTTGTTTCGATCTATAACCTTCAAGATTGGAGCACTTGTCAATATTATTTTCAACTGTTGAAAACTCTCTTCACACTTGGAATTCCATTCGAACTTCACACCCTTCTTTTGCAAATAGGTGAGTGGACTTGCAACCTTTGAATTTTTTTTTATGAATATTCGGTAATAACTGGCAAGAACCATGAATGATCTGACCTCTGTCACATTTTTCGGAACTGATGATACTCTAATGGCCTCTATCTTTTTAGAATCCACTTTTATACTTGATGTTGATATTATATGCCCCAAGTAGTGAATCTTCTTTTGATAAAATATTCACTTGCTTAGCTTAGCATATAATATGTGCTCTCTCAAAACATGTAACACCATTCTTAAAAGTTTCTCATGTTCCTCTTCTGATTTGGAATAGATGAGTATATAATTTAAGAATACAATCACAAACTTGTCCAGGTAGTCCTTGAACAATCCATTCATTAGACACATAAAAAATGTTGGGGCATTTGATACTCCAAATGGGACTACTGTGAATTCATAATGCCCATATCTTGTTCTGAATGTTGTCTTGTTGATGTCTTCTTCCCTTATCCTTACTTGACGATAACCTAATCTCATGTCAATATTTGAAAATATTCTTGCACCTTTCAACTAATAAAAAAAATCATCAATTCTAGGTAAAGGATACTTATTATTCATCGTGACCTTATTAAGTTGCATGAAATCAATACACAACTTTAAGGTTCCATACTTATTCTTTACAAATAGAATTAGGGCTCCCCAAGGTGACACACTTGGGTGTATATACCCCCTTTTTAACAACTCTTCAAGCTGCATATACAACTCCTTCAATTCTGGTGTACTCATTATGTATGGTGTCTTGGACACTGGGGTATCTCCTGGCACAAAATCGATAGAGAAATCAATGTCTCTCTTTGGTGGCAATCCCGAGATTTCCCTAAAAAACATCTTAAAAATCCCTCAAAATTGGATGGTCTTCAATGCTTGCCACTTTATCTTTGGCTGCCTTCTTCATATTGGTTGCAAACCCATGACATCCATTCCTGAAGCTCTTCTTCAACTGCATAGCTGAAATATCTCTAACAACTACAACTTCTGGAATGCCTTTAATCTTGCCTTTCTTCCCTTCCTCATTGAGACATGTGATTGTCTTGTTGTAACAATATAGGAAAACATGATGCTTTCCAACTAATTTATGCCAATTAGACAATCATATGAACCCAATGGTATGATGTTTACATCTACTTTCGTGTTGAGTCCATTCATGTCTATTTGGCAATCTTTAACCAACTGATTGATATTTCTCTTAGACCCTATGGCTAACTGAACTAACCAAGATTTCTTATGCTTAATTCTTTGCAAGTGAAATCTTTCAACATTGTTAGCATTCATTTAATTATAGCTAGCTCTGAAAACAATTAAAATTGCTATGGGCTTGTTATCAATCTTACCTTTCACTTTGATAATGGGGGATTGATATTATTCCTTTTTGTTGTCTAAGGCTGCATAAATCCTTGGCATACTTCCTCCCATGTCTTCCACTATTTCAACCTCCTGAATATTGTGGACAATCCTAATTCTTTCTCCTTTATGAGGGAATTCCTTAGATAAGTGATTTCCCCCACATCCCTAACATTGAATAGGTTGTTTCCTTGGCCTTTTTCCAAATGAATCTGCATTGTTTTGATGATTTTAGGATACCTGGCCTTGCTTAATTGCTTAGGAGTTATTTCTGAAAAAGGGTGCCTTAAAACCTTTCTGCCTTTGATACTTTTTCTCTTTCATCCTGTCATTTCAAGTCTTTTGGAACACTTTCCTTCCTTTGCTTTTCCCATAAAGGTGCCTTTCTCTCCTTATGGTTTCTTCCAAGGTCTTGGGGTTTTCATATTGAATCTTGTCACTATAGAAGGAGAGTAACCCACTTAGAAACCTTTGGATTTTAACCTTCTCATCCTTGATGAAGTCAACATACTTCAAAAATTCAAAGAATTGCTTCTCATATTCCTCCATTGTCATGGTTCCCAACTTGAGTTCAAATAAATCTTTCATCTTTTTCTCATAGTAATGCTTGGAAAAGTATTTCTCTTGGAAATATCATTTGAATTACCTCCATGAGATTCTCTTCTCATGGATTTTCTTGTCTTGCTTAAGTTGATCCCACCACATGGCTGCATTTCCTTGCAAGTGGTAGGTGGAAATCTTAAATTCTACATGGGATGGGTATTCATGCAGCTGGGAATATTTCTTCATTTCCAACAACCAAGCCTCTGCCTCTTCTCATTTTCTGTGCTCGCCATTGAAAGTAGGTAGTTTTATTTTCATGAGTTCACCTTACAAGATGTCTGCCTCAAGATTTCTTCTTTGCCTTCGAACATGAAACACACTTGGGATGCTTCCTGGTCCAAAACTTACATGAGTTATTCAAATGGACTTCCTTGTAGAATGATAGATCCTTCTCATGCTTCTTGACATCCTATCATTTCCATGATCATCTCTTTTGCTGTGAGATCTAGATGGTAATACTTGTCTAGCATTACCTGCTTGCTTGGTTCCAGAATCTTTGTTAACTTTCTTATGCAACATGTTCAAGCTCTGATGTATCTCTTCCTGAGCCTTCATAATCCTTTCATTATCATCCATGTAGCTTTGCACTTCCCTATGCATACTTCTCATAGTGACAGACTCTTTCCTATATATTCTTCCATTTGACTCTGTCTCAACATTCCCCATGCTAATATGCAAACCTATGAACTCTTCCCCTTGGTGTAAGAACCTTGAGCATCTTCCATGACTTTATTCCTCATATAAGAACTAAGTTTCTTTTTGTACCTCTAATTCTGCAAGATTTGTAACCAACAACATTTTTAGGCTAAAACAATTAACAAGATCCATGAAATTATGTAGAATTGTGTTCCCATACTGTATCATAATTCTTTCTTTCATGAGTCTTCCCGAGAAATTTCAACACTTAGATTATTTTTCCATTTATTTAGACTCACAGACTCATGAACTTGCAGATTCACGAAAGCATAATTCTTCATCTCATAAGTCCGTCTGAAAAGTCTCAACACTTAGATTATTTTTCCATCTATTCGGACTTATGGACTAACGGACTCGCGTACTTGCGGACTCAGGAAAGAATAATTGTTCCTTTCATAAGTCCATCCAAAAAGTCTCAAAACTTAGATTATTTTTCCATCTATTCGGACTCAGAGACTCACAATAAGTCCAACACTTATTCGTTTTTCTAACTTCATGGACTCACAGACTCATAATAAGCCCCAACACTTAGCCATTTTTTACCCTTGTCGACTCGCGGGATCACGCACTCATAGAGTCATAATAAGTCCAAACACGTAGCTATTTTTCCCCTTACAGACTCGCAAACTCACGGACTCATAATAAGTCCCAAAAATTAGTTGTTTTTACCTTTGCGAACTCACAAACCCACATAATCATGAACTCATAATAAGTCCCAACACTTAGTCATTTTTACCTTTGCAGAATCGTAGACTCATGAACTCACGAAATTTCATACTCACAAAAGAATAATTAGTTCTTTCATAAGTTTGTTTGAAAAGTCTCAACACTTAACCATTCATCCACTTCTTCGCCAACTCGCAAACTCACGAACTCACAATAATTCCAACCCTTAATCGTTTTCCTAACTTTGTGGGATCGTGGACTCGTAGGCTCACAATAAGTCCAACACTTAGCCATTTTTATCTTTATAGACTCGTGGACTCACAGACTCATAATAATTCCAACACTTAGCCATTTTCCTAACTTTGCGGGATCGCAGACTCATAGAATTATAACAAGTCCCAACAGTTACCGCAGTCTCGTGGGATTGACAATTTGTTTTCCAGATGGATCCACATCACCTTCCAACTGTAATATACTAGATATAAAATGTATGCATAACAAAAATAAAATGCTAGAAATGGCAGAATAACAACAATATAACCAGAACATTCACCACAATAACACTGAAATGATAAGAGAATAATAACAAAAATAACACTTTGAATCTGAAAGCAATGTTCACGAGCCTCTTTGAGGGGACAACCTCCAGTTGAGAAGATCTCTATTACAATAATATCCAACCTAGGGTTATCATACCCTCGACTCCTATTTATACTAAAAAGAAGCATTTAGAGGAAGATCCTTCTAGAAGCGGAAGCTTCTATTAGGTCTTCTTACATCCGCCTTATTCTATTTTATTGAAAGGCCTTATTAATATTGACCTTTATTACATCTAAATATATTGTTCTACCTATGTCTGTGTTAGTACCCTAACATGTCTACCCCCTTAAAAACAACCTTGTCCTCAAGGCTTGAGATGAGGAAATTGTTGCAGAATGGTAGTTGGTTCCCAAGGGGCATCTGTTGGAGTTGTATCTTTCCACTAGACTAGCACTTACTTGATGGTTCTTTGACGTAGGTGACTCTCACACTAGTACAAAACAGCTTCTAGCTGTAGCCAAATGGATCCTTCTTCAACTAACTCTGGAAGGTTGGTTTGAATTTGGCACTTATCTCCAATCATCTTCTTTAAGAATGAAACATGAAAAACAAGATGTAGCTTCGAATGGATGGGAAAATCTAACTGATAGGCTACTTGTCCCACACGCTTGAGAACAGTATAAGGACCATAGAATTTGGGCGCTAGCTTCTGACAATGCTCGACCTTGAGGGAAGTTTGCTTGTAAGGTTGCAGTCGAAGAAACACCTAATCCCCTTCTGCAAACTGACGTTCATAAAGACCTTGATCTGCTTGTTGCTTCATGCGATTTTGTGCCATGACCAAATTCTCTTTGAGTGTACGAAGAATAGCCTCTTGAGTTGTAACTGTTAGGTCAACTGCCTGGACCTTCGATCCACCTGGTAAGTATGAGAGAACTGAAGGTGGCTTCTGTCCATATACTGCATCAAAAGGAGTCATGCGTGTAGCTATATGGTATGAAGTGTTGTACCACCATTCAGCTAGGGGTAACCATTGAGCCCACTGATTTTTCTTTTCCAAGGCAAAACACCTTAAATATGTTTCCAAGCACTTGTTGACAACTTTCGTTTGGCCATCAGTCTAGGGATTATAAGATGTGCTGAGATGCAATTCAGTGCCTTGTATCTTGAACAATGCTTGCCAAAAATTGCTTGTGAAAGTTGGGTCGCGATAAGAAACAATAGAGTGTGGCATGCCATGAAGCTTGAAGACCCGATCCATGAAAATTTGAGCCACTGTAGATGCTGTAAACAGGTGTTGAAGGGTGCATAAATGAGAATACTTGGAAATACGATCAACAACCACCATGATGACTGATTTATTTCCTGATTTGGGTAAGCCGGTAATAAAATCCATAGAGATATCCTTCCAAATAGCAGGTGGAATCAGGATTGGTTGTAGTGTGCCTGGAGATTTGACTATTTCTCCCTTGTTGCATTGACATACATCACATTCAGTGACAAAATTACGAATGTCTTGTTTCATACCATCCCAGAAAAAGGAACGTTTGACCCTGTCATAGGTTTTGGTAAACTCGGAGTGCCCTGCTGTGGGTGTAGCATGAAGCTCAGAAAGTACCGTGGATTTAATCTTTGATTGTTTACTTAAATACAAACGACCTTTGTATTGAAGTTCATCATGGAGCCAAGAGTACCCTTGGGAAGCTGGAGCATTGGACTGCAATTGTCGGATCAACTGCGAACTTTTGGGATCTTGTAGCCATTCCTGGTGAATGACTTGAAGCCAATCTGGGACAATGAATGAAAGAGAAAAAAGGGATCCTTCATCTTCATATTTGTGGGAAAGTGCATATGCAACCAAATTGTCTTTTCCTTTCTTGTAAATGATCTCATAATCATATCCGAAGAGCTTAGTCACCCATTTTTGTTTTTCTGGGGAGGAAATACATTGTTCCAGAAAATACTTGAGGATTTGATGGTCTGTCTTAATTTGGAACGTTGCCCCAATAGATAAGGGCGCCACAGATCAACATAATGCAGAATATCCAACATTTCCTTTTCATAGATGGATTTGCCCAGATTTCTTTCAGATAGTTGCTTGCTGGTAAAGGCCAAAGGTCAACCATATTGCATAAGGATAGCACCAATTCCTTTCCCTGAGGCATCACATTCAAACATAAAGGTCTTTGTGAAATCGGGAAGGGTGAGGCCTGGAGTGGTGCACATGTCCATCTTCAAGGTTTGAAAATCTTGAGCAATGGCTAGAGTCCAAGTGAAAGAGTTCTTTTCTAGGAGAGCAGTGAGAGGTGCTGCAATCTTCCCATAATTCTTAACAAACTTGCGATAATACCCTATTAAGCCCATAAATCCATGCAAGCTCTTAAGAGTCTTTGGGTGAGGCCAGTCTTGCATATCTTCAATCTTTTTAGGATCCACCTTGACACCATCCTTGCCAACGAGATGACCCAAGTATTCTACTTCTGAGGCACCAAAATCACATTTAGACTGTTTCAGGAAAAGTTGGTACTGAGAGAGTAGATGGAGAAATCAATCCACATGAGAAAGATAGTATTTCCATGTTTTTCTATAGATGAGGATATCATCAAAGAAAACTAAGACAAAATGGCAGAGAAAAGGACGAAATACATGATTCATGAGGCTTTGGAAGGTGGAGGGGGCATTACACAAGCCAAAGGGCATGACCAAAAACTCATAGTGGTCCTCATGAGTTCTAAAGGAAGTCTTGAGAATGTTTGCCTCTTTCATACGTATCTCGTGGTAGCCTGAACGAAGATCCAGTTTAGTGAAGAATTGGGTGCCACTCAATTCATCCAAGAGGTCATCAATGATAGGAATGGGGAATTTGTCTTTGATTGTAAGTTTGTTGAGGGCACAGAAGTCAGGACACATTTGCCAAGAACCTTCTTTCTTTAGGACCATGACCACAGGAGAAGAGTAGGGGCTCATACTAGGGAGAATAACGCCTGCATTAAGGAGTTCCTGGACCATTTTTTCAATTTCATTTTTTGGGGAAAAGGGGTGACGATACGGACGGATATTGGGAGGAAGGCTTTCGGGTACAAGGGGAATGGAATGGTCATGAACACCATGGGAAGGAGGGAGTACTTGGGGAGTGGAAAAGACTAATTGATGCTTAGAAAGGATGGCTTGAAGGTGTTGCGAGACCGAGGGTATCTCTGTTGCTTGTATGGCATGGAGTTGGGCGATAACACCCAAATGCCATTTTTTTAGCATCTTTTCCATGCGATGGGAACAAATGATCTCAGGTGAACTGGAGGTTATGCTTTGGAACTTATATTGGTGGCCCTCCTGGTCGAATTGCATGGTTAAGTCTTTAAAATACATGAGAATGGGACCCAAAGTCCTTAGCCAGTGTAAACCCAACACAATGTCACAGCCTCCCATGTCGATAGCAAACATATGGGATTTCAGGTGGTAGTCACCAATTCAGAGACACACATTTTCACAATGCCCTCCACATTTCATGGAACCACCATTGGAAATCATGATTTGGAAATTATTGATGGCATGGATGTAGCAATGAGTTTCTTGGGCAATGCGGCTATGAATGAAATTATGGGTGCTACCACTATCAACCAGAATAATGACCTTCTGATGCTTGATGTAACCGATTAGCTTGGGGGTTTGGGGAGCAGAGAATCCAGTGAGAGCATTGAGGGAAATGACCGGTTCTACTTCGAGAGGGTCTGAGGGAGGGGTTATGTCAGTGGATTAAGGTGACTCAGACACAAGGGGAGTTTCTACATCCTCTTCTGAAATATCCTCGGAGATGGCCATAAAAAGCTTTTGTTCTTTACACTTGTGGCCCGAGAAATATTTTTCATCACAGTTATAACAAAGACCTTTGAGTTGGCGTTCAACCATTTCATCCCTAATCAATTTTTGGATCTTTAGTGGAGCAGAGGGAGTAGTGGGATTTACTGGTTTAGGGTGAGGGATAAAGGAGGGTTTTCAGTTTTGAGAGTATACCACCTGTTGTGCTTATTTAGCTCTTTTAGTAGCCTCCACCCAACTCTAAGGCCGAGCCATGAGGACATGGGCCCGAATCGCATCCATGAGGCCGTTGATAAAACACTCTCGGAAAAAGGAATCGGACATGCCGTTTGTTCTAAAAGCCAGGCGCTCAAAGGCAGCTATAAAGTCTTCCATTGTTCCTAATTGTTTCAATTTTTTCAAATGGCCCAAATGGTTGGTGTCAGTGTCAAAGCGTTCATAAATCTCTTCCACAAAGTGTGTCCAAGCAATATACCCTTGACGAGAAGTTTTTCTCCATTGCCACCATTACCATCGTTCTTGATCTAGATGGAGAACACCATACTATAGTTTGGCCAAGTCATCTGTAATGCCATGTAAAGGGAAATAATGTTCCATTTGGGTTACCCAACCAGTGGGGTCCGAGCCATCAAATTTGGTCACATCCACCCGCAAAAGGCGTAGGTCACATTGAAAGTGATGGTTCTGAAAGTTATTGGAATGAGAGGAATGGTCACCTTCAGGATGTGGAGGTGTGGAAGAGGGAGGGTTATCTTTAGGGATATGTAGTTTGGTGCAGAGTGCTGAAAAGACTGATTCAAGATGGGTGGTGAGGTCTTGTTTGATTTCCTCCATTGAGGATTGCATGGTTGTATTGATGGCTGCAACATTGGCACTAAATTGTTTCACTTCTTGTTGGGTTTCAATGAAACTAGATTGCAAGGTGTTGAAGCGAGCTTCCAAGTTTTTGCTACAAGTATGGGCCATGAGGATGGGGGAATTGAAAAGGAGTGGGCGGGGTCAAAAATAATGCCAAAAAATGATATGGATGAATGTGATAAGGTCTAAGAGATGAATCCAATGGAATAGGTCTAAAATAATGGTGAATTTTTTTTCCAGAATTGTTTATTTTTTATTTTTTACACTTGTGGAGTTATACTCTGGTCTAAAGAATACTGCAGAGAGGAAATGCCCAAATTCTTAACCAAAAAGAAATGTGTATTTACTTGGTAACCCGAACAAAGTTGTGCGGCAATAGATCTTTTTTGTTTTAATTTGTTTATGTTTCTGTCCCCAAGGGTTAGGTATTCAAGGGTTCTACAGACAAGGGTTTGCCCTGTGCTATAGCTCTCTGATATACGTGTGGGGTCCAAAAATAGTACTCAACCCAATATCTCCGGGCACTAATTAAGGAGGATAGACTGTACCCTTATCCATACTACCCGACTACCCAGGTACTAGAGAGTATCTTCCTGAGTGTTGTTGTCGGTGACACTATAACAGTCAGGCGAATGATCAGTTTATCTAAAGAGGGCTTCAGGTAATCTAGGCCAATCTGTACATAGGTGTTGTCTGATGCGCTACCACTCGAAGGGGTACCAAGAGGGGTTACAAGGGTGGCCAACAGATGTGCGCTTAAGTACCACTTGTATTTCCTGCATGTATGAATCCCTCAACTGCGGGTTTATGCACGTAATGACAGATCTTTGTGGCTTAAAGACATCAGAATACGTCTCTACCCTGAAAAAAAAATTTAACCCACACTTTTTGCCGATGAAAGTGCTCTAATACCACTTGTAATATACTAAATATAAAATGTATGCAGAACAAAAATAAAATGCTAGAAATGGCAGAATAACAACAATATAACCAGAACATTCACCACAATAGCACTGAAATGATAAGAAAATAATAATAGAAATAACACTTTGAATCTGAAAGCAATTTTCATGAGCCTCTTCGAGGGGGAAACCTCTAGTTGAACAGAGCTCTATTACAATAATATCCAAGCTAGGGTTCTCATACTCTCGACTCCTATTTATACTAAAAAGAAGCATCTAGAGGAAAATCCTTCTATAAGGGGAAGCTTCTATTAGGTCTTCTTACATCCGCCTTATTCTATTTTATTGAAAGGCCTTATTAATATTGACCTTTATTACATCTGAATATATTGTTCTAGCTATGTGTGGGTTAGGACCCTAACATGTCCGCCCCCTTAAAAAAAACCTTGTCCTCAAGGTTTGAGATGAGGAAATTGTTGCAGAATGGTAGATGGTTCCCAAGTGGCATCTGCTGGAGTTGTATCTTTCCACTGGACTAGCACTTCCTTGATGGTTCTCTGACGTAGGCGACACTCACGCTGGTCCAAAATTTCTTCTGTTTGTATCCAAATGGATCCTTCTTCAACTAGCTCTAGAAAGTTGGTTTCAATTTGGCACTTAGCTCTAATCACCTTCTTTAAGCATGAAACATGAAAAACAAGATGTAGCTTCGAATGGCTGGGCAAATATAACTGATAGGATACTTGTCTCACACGCTTGAGAATGGTATAAGGACCATAAAATTTGGGCGCTAGCTTCTGACAATGCTCGGCCTTGAGGGAATTTTGCTTGTAAGGTTGTAGTCGAAGAAACACCTGATCTCCTTTTGCAAACTAATGTTCAGAGTGACCTTGATCTTCTTGTTTCTTCATGCAATTTTGTTCCATGACCAAATTTTCTTTGAGTGTACGGAGATTAACCTCTCAAGATGTAAGTGTTAGGTCAACCGCCTGGATCTTCAAGGCACCTGGTAAGTATGAGAGAACTGAAGGTGGATTCTGTCCATATACTGCTTCAAAAGGAGTCATGCATGTAGTTGTATGGTATGAAGTGTTGTACCACCATTCAGCTAGGGGTAACCATTGATCCCACTGATTTTGCTTTTTTGAGGCAAAACACCTCAAATATGTTTCCAAGAAATTGTTGACAACTTTCGTTTGGCCATAAGTCTAGGGATGATAAGATGTGCTAAGATGCAATTCGGTGCCTTGTATCTTGAACAGTTCTTGCCAAAAATTGCTTGTGAAAGTTCGGGCGCAATCAGAAACAATAGAGTGTGGCATGCCATGAAGCTTGAAGACCTGATCCATGAAAATTTGAGCCACTGTGGATGTTGTAAATGGTTGTTGAAGGGCGCATAAATGAGCATACTTGGAAAGGTGATCAACAACCACCATGATGACATATTTATTTTCCGATTTGGGTAAGCCGGTAATAAAATCCATAGATATATCCTTCCAAATAGCAGGTGAAATCGGGAGCAGTTGTAGTGTGCCAGGAGATTTGACTGTTTCTCCCTTGTTGCATTGACATACATCACATTCAGCGACAAAATTATGAATTTCATGTTTCATACCATCCAGAAAAAGGAACGTTTGACCCTGTCATAGGTTTTGGTGAACCTAGAGTGCCCTGCCGTGGGTGTAGCATGAAGCTCAGAAAGTAACGTGGATTTAAGCTTTGATTGTTTACTTAAATATAAATGACCTTTGTATCGAATTTCATCATGGAGCCAAGAGTACCCTGGGGAAGATGGAGAATTGGAATGCAATTGTTGGATCAACTGAGAACTTTTGGGATCTTGTAGCCATTCCTGGAAAACGACTTGGAACCAATCTGGGACAATGAATGAAAGAGAAAAAATTGGATCCTTCATCTTCATATTTGCGGGAAAGTGCATCCGCAACCACATTGTCTTTGCCTTTCTTGTAAATGATCTCATAATCATATCCAAAGAGCTTAGTCACCCATTTTTGTTATTCTGGGGAGGAAATGCGTTGTTCCAGAAAATACTTGAGGCTTTGATGGTCTATCTTAATTTGGAAACATTGGCCCAATAGATAAGGGGGCCACAGATCAACGACATGGAGAATAGACAACATTTCCTTTTCATAGATGTATTTGAAAAGATTTCTTTCAGATAGTTTCTTACTGGTAAAGGCCAAAGGTCAACCCTCTTACATAAAGACAGCACCAATTCCTTTCCCTGAGGCATCACATTCCAACACAAAGGTCTTTGTGAAATCGGGAAGGGCGAGGACTGGAGTGGTGCACATGGCCATCTTCAAGGTTTGAAAATCTTAAGCAGTGGCCGGAGTCCAAGTGAAAGAGTTCTTTTTGAGGAGAGCAGTGAGAGGTGTTGCAATCTTCCCATAATTCTTAACAAACTTGCGATAATACCCTGTTAATCCCAGAAATCCACACAAGCTCTTAAGAGTCTTTGGGTGAGGCCAGTCTTGTACAACTTCAATATTTTTAGGATCTACCCTGACGTCATCCTTGCCAACCAGATGATCCAAGTATTCTACTTCTGAGGTGTCAAAAACACATTTAGATTGTTTCAGGAAAAGTTTGTGCTGAGAGAGTAGATGGAGAAATCGATTCATATGAGCAAGATGGTATGTCCAGGTTTTTCTATAGATGAGGATATCATCAAAGAAAACTAAGACAAAATGGTGGAGAAAAGGATGGAAGACATGATTCATGAGGCTTTAGAAGATGGAAGGGGCATTACACAAGCCAAAGGGCATGAACAAAAACTTATAGTGGCCCTCTTGAATTTTAAAGGAAGTCTTGGGAATGTCTTCATTTTTCATATGTATCTGGTGGTAGCCCGAATGAAGATCCAGTTTAGTGAAGAATTGGGCGCCACTCAATTCATCCAGGAGGTCATCAATGACAGGAATGGGGAATTTGTCTTTGATGGTAAGTTTGTTGAGGGCATGAAAGTCAGAACACATTCGCCAAGAACCTTCTTTCTTTAGGACCATGACCACAGGAGAAGAATAGGGCTCGTATTAGGGTGGATAATGCCTGCATTAAGGAGTTCCTGGACAATTTTCTCAATTTCATTTTTTTGGGAGAAGGGGTGATGATATAGACGGATATTGGGAGGAAGACTTCCGGGTACAAGGGGAATGGAATGGTCATGAACACCATGGGAAGGAGGGAGTCCTTGGGGAGTGGAAAAGACCAATTGATGTTTAGAAAGGATGGCTTGGAGGTCTTGTGGGACCGAGGGTACCTATGTTGATTGTATGGCATGGAGTTGGGCGATAACACCAGAATGACATTTTTTGAGCATCTTTTCCATGCGATGGAAACTAATGATCTCAGGTGAAGGCGGTGATGCCTTGGAACTTATATTGGTGGCCCTCCTGGTCGAATTGCATGGTTAAGTCTTTAAAATCCATGAGAATGGGATCCAAAGTCCTTACCTAGTCTGCATCCAGCACAATGTCACAGCCTCCCATGTCGATAGAAAACATATGGGATTTCAGGTGGTAGTCACCAATTTGGAGACGCACATTTTCACAACGCCCTCCACATTTCATGGAACCACCATTGGCAATCATGATTTGGAAATTATTGACAGCATGAATGTAGCAATGAGTTTCTTGGGCAATGTGGCGATGAATAAAATTATGGGTGCTACCACTATCAACCAGAATAATGACCTTCTGATGCTTGATGTAACCGATTAGCTTGAGGGTTTGGGGAGCGAAGAAGCCAGTGAGAGCATTGAGGGAAATGACCAGTTCTACTTTAGAAGATGGGAGGGGTTATGTCAGTGGATTCAGGTGACTCAGACACAAGGGGAGTTTCTACATCCTCTTCCGAAATATCCTTGGAGATGGCCATAAAAAGATTTTTTTCTTTACACTTGTGGCCCGGGAAATATTTGTCATCACATTTATAACAAAGGCCTTTTTGATGGCGTTCATCCATTTCAGCCTTGGTCAATTTTTGGATCACTAGTGGAGTAGAGGGAGTAGTGGGATTTACTAGTTTAAGGCGAGGGATAAAGGAGGGTTTTTGGTTTTGAGAGGATACCACCTATTTTGCTTCTTTAGCTCTTTTAATAGCCTCCAACCAACTCTAAGGCCGAGCCATGAGGACATGGGCCGAATCTCATCCATGAGGCCGCTGATAAAACACTCTCGGAAAAAGGCATCAGACATGCCCTCTGTTCTAAAAGCTAGGCACTCAAAGGCAGCTATAAAATCTTCCACTATTCCTAATTGTTTCAAATTTTCAAATGACCCAAATGGTTGGTGTCAGTGTCAAAGAATTCATAAAGCTCTGTCACAAAGTGTGTCCAAGCAATATACCCTTGACGAGAAGTTTTTCTCCATTGCCACCATTGCCACCATTCCTGATCTAGATGGAGAACACCATACCAGAGTTTGGCCAAGTCATCTGTAATGTCGTATAAATAGAAATAATGTTCCATTTGGATTATCCAACCAGTGGGGTGCGAGCCATCAAATTTGGTCACATCCACCCGCGGAAGGCATAGGTCACGTTGAAAGTGATGGTTCTGAAATTTATTGGAATGAAAGGAATGGTCACCTTCAGGATGTCGAGGTGAGGAAGAGGAAGGGTTATCTGTAGGGATATGCAGTTTGGTGCAGATTGTCGAAAAGACTGATTCAATCTGGGTGGTGAGGTCTTGTTTGATTTCCTACGTTGAGGACTGAATGGTTGTATTGATGGCTGCAACATTGGCATTGAGTTGTTTCACTTCTTGTTGGGTTTCAATGAGACCATATTGCAAGGTGTTGAAGCGAGCTTCTAAGTCTTGGCTACGGGTATGGGCCATGAGGATGGGGGAACTAAAAAGGATCGGGTGGGGTCAAAATGTTTTCCAAAAAATAATATGGATGAATGTGATAAGGGCGAAGAGATGAATCCAATGGAATAGGTCTCAAATAATGGTGAAAAAAATTCCATACTTTTTTTTTTTTTCACCTGCGGATTTATACTCTGGTCTAAAGAATACTGCAGAGAGGAAATGCCCAAATGATTAACCAGAAAGAAATATGTATTTTCTTGGGAACCCGAATACAATTGCGTGAAAATAGATCTTGTCTGTTTTAATTTGTTTATGTTTCTGTTCCAGAGGGTTAGGTATTCAAGGGTTCTACAGAAAAGGGTTTTCCCTGTGCTATAGCTCTCTGATATATGTACGGGGTCCAATAGTGGTACTCGGCCCAATATCTCAGGGCACTAACTAAAGAGGATAGATAGTACCCTTATCCGTACTACCCGACTACCCAGGTGTTAGCACTCTGTAATTTGCCCAAGGCTGTAAGGCAGTCACAGAGGCAATATCAAAACCACTTCGAGTCTTGGATCTAGCCCTCCAAGACTCAGAGAGGGATCTCTCTGTCTGATGTAGCTTTGTTGAATAGATATTAGGCTAGTTAATGAAAACAATAGGCTTTGTTGTCAAATTGTTTTTGAATTGGTTGAGACAGTCTACTCCTCCATTGGGCTATGGGGTCTGTAATTAATTAGGAGTGAAATACAGCCATAAACAAGGAAATATGACTTCCACAGGGCGAGATGATATACTCACTGGATATTTAGTAATTAAAATGATGGACAGAAGAAAGGGTGAGAAGGATAAATTCGACTGAGAAGCAGTTAAGAATTCCTTAATCGAAAACATCAGAAGATAAACATTTAAATCTTTTAGAATCAGAAACAGGGTATCAGAGATAAATCCTGAGACATACGTTACTCTTAAAGATTAGTTTCAGAAAACAAAGTGGTAACAAAGCGAAGATAACATTCAACTTAGAAAATAGACATCACCAGTGAACATATGCAAGAATCCTGTAAAGTGCCTCTCTTCCATTAATGGCAGATCTCTTCAAAAATGCTACAGCTTGATAGCCACAGGGCGTGAAGATCCAAACCTTTTACATTAAAATCATCCCAATAAATAATATAGATCTTCTCCTCAAGTTCCGAGAGTCGGTTCAACCGCCTCAGCCAAAAATAGCCACCCCTCCCAGAAAATTCGGAGTTTTCTGCCATAAAAAATGGACCGTTTTTTTACAAAACAGGGGTCCGATCAGACATGATTATCTCTTCAATGATGACACCTGGGATAAAAAAGAAAGAGGTTATTGTAGATGGGCATGTGTTGTACTGATCCAGGTGGATATCGGGTGCCACCCACCTTTTCCAAATGGCTCAAAACAGTTTTCTGGCCATTTTGGCAATTTACTATTTTTAGCAGGTTTTCACTTCCGGGGCCATTTTGAGGGCCTAAATGAAGTTTTTTCGAGATCG
>ML778416.1:516924-534972 GCA_009831015.1 Picea engelmannii
TCTATCCCCCTTCCCTCTCTCTTCCTCCCCTTCCTCTCACTCTATGTTTATATATTCCCTCTCTTTATCTCCTTCTCCCTCCTTCTGATACTCTCAAACACTCTATCTATACCACCCCTCTCTTTCGTGTTCTCTCTTACTCTCACACTCTCAAACACACTCTCTCTACACCCCTCCTCTCTCTCTCTCTCATTGTTATTCTTACTCTCAGTATCTCTCTCTAATCCTCTTTCTCCCTCCCCCTGCTCTTTCTCTCTGCCCTAAATTCTACCTCCATCTCTCTATATCACTCTCAACCTCTCTTTTGCTCTTCTTGGCTCTCTCCCTTCCTTGTTAGAAAAATAGGATTGTGAAGCAATAAAATAAAACAAATGCAGAAATAAAACACAAAAGATACACAATACAATAAAGACAAAAATATATGTGGTTCACCCATTGTGAGCTACGCCCACAAGAGAAATTGCTAGGTCCTTCCTTTATCATTATCTAGTAAAATGAAGGGATACAACCTACAACACACCCAATGTAACTTCCTCTTCTTTCTCTCACAGTATCCTCTCTTAGAATACAATATTCACACACATATATGTCCACAATACAATTCCCTCATGAAAATAGTGTTTCCTTCTAGGGAAAAAAACCCTAACATAACTTCTACCATAAGATCTATGACCTTGTAATGAATGGTCCATATTGACTACAAAATTAAAATATTTTACAAGGCAATTTTTCCCAAAATTTTTCTTTGGGGGCACTGCCCCCGAATACCTTGCCCCCCTGACTATAATAGTGTGAGGGAAACCCCCCCCACACCCCGCCATCAAGAAATGGGATCTAAGAACAGATAAAACAAACCTCTAAATCAGGAAGATAATCAGGCTCTACAACCAATAATCTCCCACTTGGAGATTGATCACAACAACTCCACTGTTACTGTACCTGCTGGACTATGATCCACCTTGGACTTGGAAAATTTGTCATCTTCACCTTCATGCCTGAAGGCCAACTGAAATTGAGCAAGAAATTAATTTATCCTTGGTTACTACCTGTTGATATTATGGTAGTTGCATGAGATATTAAACTTCATATGTAACCTTTGACTAGAATAAAAATTTATGGAAGCAAGAGACACCCTAAACAGATGTGTGAAAACCCTAGAAGACATATCAACTCAGTAGAATATATAAGATTAAGGTATTATCCTCTAGGAAGAAAAGTTGGCCTTGTAGGAAAAAGTTAAACAAAAAATTAATAACCAGAAAGTCAGGTCAGCCCAACCAAAAAAGTCACTGGACAAATTAATATAAATAGAGGATGTCTTGTCTTATTTTTTCACTCACTCTCACTTGAGAAACCAGAGATAATGCGCAAGTTTGGAGGAGGAGACTCAACAACTGCAGTTGTATGATTTTCTCTTGTTGAGTCTTTCTGGTACTTTCTCTTGTGCGCTACCCTTAAAGAAGGCGTGCTCTCTTTATCATCTGTTGGTTATGGTGTGGCTTTCCAGAATTATTTTTTCTATCACAGGTTAAGGTGCTCGGGGGTGGATTTTGTGCCTATCGATGGGTGGTAATGGTGTAGCATTGTCTATGGTTAAACGAGCACAATATTATAAAGGGTTATGGGTCCACACCACCTTTGAAACAGTCTAACCACTAGAAGGTAGATCCATAGCTCTCTTTCAAGCTCGTTGTAGCAACATTGTTGTTATAGTGCCATTTCCTTAGTCTCATTTCCTTCGTGCTAGTTCCTTCATGCATGTTTCAACACTAGTTGCAACACCAGTTGTAGTGTCAGTTGCATCACCAGTTGCAGTGCCAACACCAGTTGAAGTGAAAGTTTTTGTGAAGTATTGGGACTAATTTTTGGTTATCTTAGTGTTCCCTAACCGAGCGCATCTCCTAGTGCCCTCATCCATAAAAAATTTCAAAGTTTATTTTTTGGGTCAAAGTCAACGTTTGACTAGTCAAATTCAAGGTTTGATTGGTCAAAGTCAAAATATTGGTCAACGTCAAAGTCAAAGACAATCATGACTTCCTCCATGAAATCAGAGTGGCACCGTAGAAGCATGGTCTCTTGGTAGAGCATGGAAGACAAGGATTGGCATCACCCTTGCAAAGAACAAAGGCAAAAATTATGGAACCACAGATTGAAGAGCACGCATCAAAGGATGAAGAGTTTGATTTTTGGGGCTTCCAAGCACATGAATGTGAAGTAGGATAAATAATAAAAAGTAACTATTGCAGATTTGAATCTTTGGAAAGAAAAGGGATATTTGTCCAAGAAGAAATCGTAGAGACAAAAAGATCTCATATCTAATACATTTAGAGGAACAACACACTCTCCAGGTTGGAAAGAATACTTGTCTCAGAAGTAAAGAAAATCAAGCGGAACAATATCTAGACTCTAGGTTTGTATATCAAGTTTGATATTTTAATTATTGCTTAAGTATTGCAATCCTTTATATTTTATTAATGCTAGGAACAAATGAATACTTAGTAGAATGTACTATTAATATAAATGCTTATTGTACTTAATTGCAATATGAACTAACATCTTGTTTAGGATATATTTCATGTTATTGTTCTCAGGAAGGACACCTTGGTAATGATATAATGAATTACCATGAAATTGATATGTTCTTATATAAAATGATATTATATTGGAAATACTTTTTCTTTTCTTGTTTCTATTTCAGGCAGGTTATCCTACATATTATAGGAAGGTTACCATAGAAAATAAAGACTTGAAAGGACTCAAAGGGAGTCAAACTTTAGAGGGATTCATTGATTAGGAAGAAGCCAACTTGGTTTTGTGACACTTTGCAGGACACAAAGGTGCATGCATCAAGCAGAAGCATGGTCTGAGGATTCTATCAGATAGAGGGAGTTGAATGCAGAATTTGAGATGAAGGATATTGAAATACTTCATCACAAACATGGTGAAGGAAGGAGCAATGAGGATCCATCACTTATCCACAGATGAGCAGATAACTGATGATATATCCACCAGTAGAGCCCCAGTTGTAATTATGAATTGTAAACATGTTTTCTAGGCTAGTGAGCCAAGTTACAATAAGCTAGGAGGCTTATGTGATGATTAGGCCAGAGAGCCTAGGATTCTAAGGTGTTACACATTATTTTGGTCACCTTAAGTAATCCACTGACAACATGTGTTCATGTTCCCAAAATGATATTTTATCCATGAGGAAAGTGACTGACTTCCTTTTCCAAAAAACCCTATTAAGGAAGGTTGTTGTAGGTTGCATCATAAGCAGGGTGTGATGTTACCTAGTCATCACACTTTTCCCTAAAACTAGTTTGCAATGTCTCTGCAGGCTGCTCTACAACTGGGGTGCGACAATGCCAAAAGGATAAGAAAAGGTCGACCTTCACGAAAGTTCTAGAAGGTGGGGTGGAATCCGTATGGTTGGGATCCTACTCACTTCTTTGATTTGGTGGGATCATCCTAATCTCTTTAACCATCTCTCTTTCCCCTATATAAAGAGGCATTTCTCATGGAAAAGTCTAAGGTTGATTCAAGCAAGATTATTATTGAATAGGCTAATAATTGGATGAAAAATTCTACTTCAGTTCATACTTGAGATCTCTATCTTAGTTCACCAAGATAGCCTGCGACGATCCTGAGACATCACTCCCTATTTAGATAATCCAGTGCAACGTCATCGCACTCATCTTTGCCAGTGTCCTGTGACGACCCTTTCTCATCACACTGTGTCTTATGCCCATCTTGTGATGACTCCTGTAGGTTTTGATAGAGTGAGTCAGTTTGCCTTTTACCACCCAAATTTGTCTTAGAAGCCTGGGGTGAACTTCCTATGCTAATGATTGATTGATTCTTGAGTTTGGAGCTTGCTTGTAGTTGGTTTTCAGTGATTGAAATTCTTTCTTTGCTTTTTGCATGTTTTGTTCTCATACTCATTGTCACAAGGATATAATCTCGGATCTTCATTTGAGTGCTTGTTTGACTTTGGTTTGTCTTGAGTTTTGGATTCATTTTGTTTGTCAGATTGTTTGTTGATTAAGAAACATTTCTTGCGTGCTTATGTCAAGAGTTTTTCTTGTATTTTTCGTTTAGTTTACATTGTGAATTTGATTTGGGAATGGTGTTGAGAGTGTTTTGATTTTCTTGGCTTTCATTTTCCTTTCGTTATCACATCTCTAATTTTGTCTTAGAAAAGAAGAAAAAAATTCATTTATTCTTTTAGCAATCTTATAAGAAAATTTTTACATTCAAAATATAAGAAGAAATTGGAAAATTTGCAGTTCATGATTATTTTGAAGTGTGTTCATTAAGAATTAAGGAATTGCAATTAGTAGCTTGTTGTACTTCGAAAGAAAAATACCTTCTCCCTACTGTATCTAGAGTTCATTGAATTGAAAAATTGCACATTCATATCTTTTTGCATTTTATTGGGTCAAGGTCATAACATCAAGAGTTTCAATTCCATGTCCTTTTTGAGTAAGCAACAACCTCTAAAATACATCATAAATCTAAAATTTAATTAGTAACTTTTATTTTCTAGGGATATTTTACACAAACATTAGCTAGGATAGTGCCTTGGAATAGGTTGTGAGGTACACTCTCCAAAGCATCAAAACACACAATAGTATCTTGTGATAGGGAGATTTCAAATCTAATTGCTACATTTTGTCCTGGGAAGTCGTTGTCACACAAGGGTCAAACCTGAGGTCGCATTAAGACTAGCATAGTTACTCACCCTGCTTTGTTGGCATTGGTGTAAAGATTTCACATATTATGGGGGTCGCTTGAAGGTATACCCACAATGATGAGTGGAAGCCTTTTAAGTTGATTTCGGGCTAGATACCCTGCCTTTGCGCGTGTATCAGACTGTAGACTATTTCCCTAGGCATCATTGTTTTAGTTCGTAACCTTAGTAGCCTATATCTTTAGAGTCTTTACACAAGGTGATTGTGGAGGGGCAAGTCTTCACGGTACTTGGAATTGACATTGGCCACACTCACTCGGGCTCCTTGGAGGGTATACCCATGATTATGTGTGGGAGCCTACACCAATGTGTAAGTCTGTTAAGCAGGCCGTCAACATAACTTTTCCACCTGCTTATACCAATCCCTTATTTTCTCAATTTCGCAATGTTGGATTTCATCACCAACTAGTGACCTCAAAATAAGAAGGTTTGTTTGTTTGGTTTGAATCTTAGATTTTATTGATGAGTGTTGTTTGTTTTCTCTAGTTGGCCAGTTATTTTTTCCATTTTTTACTCGGCTCAGCCAACATCGACCTTCTCCGTTCATGTAGGATGCAAGGGATGCTCCCAGAAGATCCGAAAGGCTACCAACCTTTGCTTCCCAATTCACCAGAAGGCTCTCCAGAAGGAGTAGTCGACCATGAAGTTTCTTTAGAAGTTGGAAGCACACACTCTTTGGAAGGATTTCATATTGTTTTGGACTCCTTAGAGGATTTATGCCTCCCTGTAAATCCATCATTGAGTGTTTCATGAAACCCATGTATACCCCGGGTGAATTATTCTAGAGAAATTGTTCTTGTTGATGAAACTAAATTACCTACCGGACCTAACACAGGATGTGGAGTAGAGGATCCACTTTTTCAAAGTTAATCATTTAGGATCCCATCTCACACTATTGAACCTTCTAGTTTTGGTTCTATCCCTTTGACATTACATGATCTATACGATAACCTAGGAGTGAGTCTCGATCGAACTATGGCATCACAAGTTACTGAAACGTCTGTCACCTACACAATACCTTTGGACTATTTTACTGGTACCACCAGTAGTGTCACCATTGTTTCATACCAAATATTGATTAGTTCTCACTCGATCCCTACTCTTCATATGGCCCATTCTACAATCGTCCCATAAGCTACCATGATTCCCACTGGAAATGTGGTTATCTCCCAAGCTCTTATTGGGACACCACTTCCGTCTAGACCAAATACATCAATTCCCCCTAGGTATAGAGCTCGAAATGCTTCTGTTTCTATCCGTACCTAGGTTCCATCCATACTTTTTGTTCCTCCTGGGTATAATGCTAGTGTTGTCTTTGTTCCTACACCTTCCCAGGTTCTCTCCGAAGGGCTTTATGTTCCTCCTCCACCTTTGCTTAGAGGATCTGGCCCTAGTGGCTCCAATCTAGTTGGAGGCACCATTCATTCGTTCACTTCTAGTTACCAGATTCCTGTTGGAGGTCAACCTCAAGTTGGGGGGCAACCTCAGTTTTGGGGTCAAACTCAAATTGGGGCACAAACTCAACTTGGGGGGAAACCTCAGGTTAGAGTCCATAACCCACTGTATGGACATAACGCACCTGGATCACAATCCCAACTTTGGAACCTTCACTCCCAAGGAAATCCACAATCATCCAGGGGACAACATCCTAAAGTTAACTCTTTTGTACCCCCTAACTTCGACCAACCATATCCAGGTTCCTTGAATCCCACTTGGGGTTAGTGCGTTCAATCTAGTGCCCCTTACCAAGGGAACCCCTCTACCGAACCCATCCTTGCAAGATACATGTCCCAAAACCATCCACAATAGATTCTGTCATGACTGTCTAATTATTTGCATACTGCTTACGGTCCTATTGGTATACCTACGAGACTTCCTCCTCAAAACTACTAGTTTCCACAAGTGAACCGACAATTTCCTTTCTTGGACACTTTGGATTTACCTGATCTATCTAGGATTCTGAATGATCCTATCTTACACTCTCCTCATTGGCCCATCATACCGGCCAAGTTATCGTCCGACATTCCTAAATTTGACGGTCGAGCAGGAGAAGATCCTAATAATCATGTTATGAATTTTCATCTGTGGTGTTCATCCAACTCCTTGATGGATGACTCCATCAGACTGCGACTTTTCCAACAAACTCTCATGAGTTCGACAAAAAAATGGTACATCGAGTTACCTCGAGGTTTCTTCAATGACTTTAACACCCTAGCCATGGCCTTTCTGACACATTACCAGTTACCAATTCGATACGAGATGGGAACATAAATTTTGAGTTATTTTAGGTAATCCTTGTCCACTCATATCTCTGACCACATTCATGAGTGGAAGACGTTTAATCAAAGTTCCTCTCCCTGATCAACTATTAGCCGAGTGGTTTACCAAATCACTCATTGGACCTATTGCTTGTGATATCACCATGGGTGGTGTTGTCACTGAAGAGCAGACGATTAGTCATGCTTAGTATCTTGATCTCATTTATTCACAAATGGGAACACTTTACGATTTGATCCCTAACGCTCCTCATCCTTCTAGAAACCCTACCCCAAAACCTCCGACAACTTCTCATGTTGTGATTGCATGATTGCCACTTTTCAAGCTGAGAACCAGTCTTCGCCCACCAGTCACACCAATCCCAAATCTAATAATTCCAATGCACAAAGTTCTCCTACTCCTACTCCTTCCACCAGTAAGACTGCTGAAGTTAATTTTGTTCAATCAATGTCTGCTGGGAGAAATCCAAATAAAATGAAAGGAAAGGGTTAGGATAAGGAGGAAAATAATAATAATCCACAATTTGATAAAGACAAAACATAAATCACTGATCAGAAAGATAAACGTAAGCCTCGTTACCCTTGCCTCATATGTGGTGACGACCATTACATGAAATATTGTCCAAGACGTGTCGAGGTTACTAAGTTTCTCCAAGGAACCGGGAAACGGTCTACACCTACCATTTTGTCCCAACCTTTCCCTTCTCAACAACAAGCCCAACTGGTCATTCATGACCAAGTTACTCCTTCTACTTCATCCTATGTCCTTATGTGTATTGGTGACTCTAAAAATAATGAAGTTGTAGTCGCAACTCGAGCCAAGGATTACTCTTCGTTAAAAGATAAATTTGATGATATGCCACCTTCGTTGGTTCAACCTTCTCCCCCAACTTTACCTCCCAATGATCCTCTTCATCTCGAATGACAGAGTCTCGATATAGTCCTTCACCCTCCTCGCAAGGGCGTTGTTCGAAAGTCTGTGTTTAACCCTCACGCCCGTGCTGCAAAAAACTACAACACTGTAGAAGATCTTGTGTAAGCACCCTTTGTGATGTTAGCTCTCGAAGTCCTTCAAAGTTTCCCAACTCAACAGAAGGAAATGTTAAAGGCCATTAGTTGAATTGATCCCATGGATACTACTCTCATAATATTTGACTTGGAAGATCACATTCCAAGTCTTCCTCCTCAATTAGCATTTCAGATACAAGTTGTTGTTGAAAACAAGAACATCTGTAGAACTGTTATTGACGAATGAGCCTCGACTTGCGTCATGTCCTTCACTTGTTGGAGAGCCATTGGTTCTCCTACCCTCAACGAATCACACAATACACTTAATGGTACGTGCTTTAAAACCTATGGTGTTCATCCGTCGTTGTCTATTACATTGGAAGGAAAATCGGTCAATGTTGAGGTTGAGGTATTCGATGCACCTCTTGATTATAATCTTTTACTCGGCCGTAGCTAGATTGATTCAATCTATGCAGTTTTTTCTACCCTTTTTGTTGTGGTACATTTCACAAGGGGAATGGAATGGTCATGAACACCATGGGAAGGAGGGATTCCTTGGGGAGTGGAAAAGACCAATTGATGTTTAGAAAGGATGGCTTGGAGGTCTTGCGGGACCGAGGGTACCTATGTTGATTGTATGGCATGGAGTTGGGCGATAACACCAGAATGACCTTTTTTGAGCATCTTTTCCATGCGATGGGAACTAATGATCTCAGGTGAAGGTGATGATGCCTTGGAACTTATATTGGTGGCCCTCCTGGTCGAATTGCATGGGTAAGTCTTTAAAATCCATGAGAATGGGATCCAAAGTCCTTACCCAGTGTGCATCCAACACAATGTCACAACCTCCCATGTAGATAGAAAACATATGGGATTTCAGGTGGTAGTCACCAATTTGGAGACACCCATTTTCACAATGCCCTCCACATTTCATGGAACCACCATTGGCAATCGTGATTTGGAAATTATTGACGGCATGGATGTAGCAATGAGCTTCTTGGGCAATGTGGCGATGAATAAAATTATGGGTGCTACCACTATCAACCAGAATAATGAACTTCTGATGCTTGATGTAACCGATTAGCTTGAGGGTTTGGGGAGGAGAGAAGCCAGTGAGAGCATTGAGGGAAATGACCAGTTCTACTTCAGGAGGGTCTGAGGGAGGGGTTATGTCAGTGGATTCAAGTGACTCAGACATAAGGGGAGTTTCTACATCCTCTTCCGAAATATGCTTGGAGATGGCCATAAAAATATTTTGTTCGTTACAATTGTGGCCCGGGAAATATTTGTCATCACAGTTAAAACAAAGGCCTTTTTGATGGTGTTCATCCATTTCAGCCCTGGTCAATTTTTGGATCTTTAGTGGAGCAGAGGTCATAGTGGGATTTATCGGTTTAGGGAGAGGGATAAAGGAGGGTTTTCGGTTTTGAGAGGATACCACTTGTTTTGCTTCTTTATCTCTTTTAGTATCCTCCAACCAACTCTAAGGCCGAGCCATGAGGACATGGGCCAAATCTCATCCTTGAGGTCGCTTATAAAACACTCTCGGAAAAAGGCATCAGACGTGCCCTCTGTTCTAAAAGCCAGGTGCTCAAAGGTAGCTATAAAGTCTTTCACTGTTCATAATTGTCTCAACTTTTTAAAATGACCCAAATGGTTGGTGTCAGTGTCAAAGAATTCATAAATCTTTGTCACAAAGTGTGTCCAAGCAATATACCCTTGACGAGAATTTTTTCGCCATTGCCACCATTGCCACCATTCGTGATCTAGATGGAGAACACCATACCAGAGTTTGGCCAAGTCATCTGTAATGCCGTATAAAGAGAAATAATGTTCCATTTGGGTTATCCAACCAGTAGGGTCCGAGCCATCAAATTTGGTCACATCCACCTGTGAAAGGCATAGGTCACATTGAATGTGATGGTTCTGAAAGTCATTGGAATGAAAGGAATGGTCACCTTCAGGATGTGGAGGTGAGGAAGAGGAAGGGTTATCTATAGGGATATGTAGTTTGGTGTAGATTGCCAAAAAGACTGATTCAATCTGGGTGGTGAGGTCTTGTTTGATTTCCTCCATTGAGGACTGCATGGTTGTATTGATGGCTGCAACATTGGCATTGAGTTGTTTCACTTCTTGTTGGGTTTCGATGAGACCAGATTGCAAGGTGTTGAAACGAGCTTCCAAGTCTTGGCTACGGGTATGGGCCATGGGGATGGGGGAACTGAAAAGGAGTGGGCGGGGTCAAAATGTTTTCCAAAAAATGATATGGATGAATGTGATAACGGCGAAGAGATGAATCTAATGGAATAGGTCTGAAATAATGGTGAAAAAAATTCCAGACTTTTTTTTTTTCACACTTGCGGAGTTATACTCTGGTCTGAAGAATACTATAGAGAGGAAATGCCCAAATGATTAACCAGAAAGAAATATGTATTTTCTTGGCAACCTGAATACAGTTGCCTGACAATAGATCTTGTCTGTTTTAATTTGTTTATGTTTATGTTCTAGAGGGTTAGGTATTCAAGGGTTCTACAGACAAGGGTTTTCACTGTGCTATATCTCTTTGATATATGTATGGTGTCCAAAAGTGGTACTCGGTCCAATATCTTAGGGCACTAACTAAGGAGGATAGACCGTACCCTTATCCGTGCTACCCGACTACCAAGGTACTAGAGAGTATCTTCTCGAGCGTTGTTCTTGGTGACACTATAACAGTCAGGCGATCGATCGATTTATCTAAAGAGGGCTTCAGGTAATCTAGGTTGATCCGTACACAGGTGATGTCTTATGCACTACCACTCGAAGGGGTACCAACATGGATTAAAAGGGTGGCCAACAGATGTGCACTTAAGTACCACTTGTATTTCCTGCATGTATGAATCCCTCAACCACAGGTTTATGTGCGTAACGATAGATCTTTGTCACTTAAAGACGCTGGAATACGTCTCTACCCTAGAAAAAAAAATTAACCCACACTTTCTACCGAGGAAAGTGCTATGATACCACTTGTTATATACCAGATATAAAATGTATGTAGAACAAAAATAAAATGCTAGAAATGGCAGAATAACAACAATATAACCAAAACATTCACCACAATAGCATTGAAATGATAAGAGAATAATAACAGAAATAGAACTTTAAATTTGAAAGAAATGTTCACGGGCCTCTTCAAGGGGGTAACCTCCAGTTGAGCAGATCTCTATTATAGTAATATCCAAGCTAGGGTTATCATACCCTTGACTTCTATTTATACTAAAAAGAAGCATCTAGAGGAAGATCCTTCTAGAAGCGAAAGCTTCTATTAGGGCTTCTTACATACGCCTTATTCTATTTTATTGAAAGGCTTGTTGGACAACTGAGTGGGGGGTGAATCATTTGTCACCATGCTTAAACAATTATGCTTCTTTTAAAATATTTACAAGGCGCTCAATGATGATCACAATAATGCAGGGAAATGAATAATGACACATTCAACATCAACCACATATATGAGAAACACAGAGACATATTTTTCCCAAGGAAACCCATACAGGGTAAAAACCTCTTCTTCTTTATATGATAAGTATTATTTACATTCTTTACATTATCATACATTTGAGCACCAACTCATTCTGAGGCTACAACCTCTGTTTTGCAAGCTACAACTTGCTGAGATCACCAACTCTCTATTTTTCTCTAGCACCCACTAGAAGGAAGAACCAACTCCCTGGTTTCTCTAGCACCAACTAGAAGGAAGCACCAACTCCCTATGTTCAACAACCCACTTGAACCTCTTAGGACACCAATCCTCCCTAGCACCTCTCGACCACCTTGAATTATAATTTATTTGTTACTAAAACTTATTACAACGATATAAAGTTATTCAATGTCTTACTAGTCTTGTCGATGTTCTGTTACACTGCTCTACCTTGTCTGCATCAGTGTCTTCTGCATGCCCCTTTCACTATCTATTCTTCTATGTTTTATTCTCTATGCACCATACCCCTTCAATGCACCATTCCTCAACTGTGCATTTCTTCTCCTCTACTCTTCCTCCTTGCACACCCCTGAGTTCTGCTACCCCCAACTCCACCACTCTCTTCTTTTTTTTCAAGATCCTTGTTGTCTCAGTGCTCTTTGTGCATGCAATATTTTCCATGCCTCTGCATGTTCACTCCATGCCAAATTCCTCCACATCTCGAGTGCTCTACCTCATCATTATCGCGACTCTTCAGCTTCTTTGACAGTTTTTTCCACGCGTTCAACATCACTGGCTATTCTATCTAGATTTTGCAGCTTCTCTGGTAGTTGAGGCTCTTCGTCTTCTCTGTCTTCGACGAGCTTATCCTTTCTATTTTCAGCTACATATTTCAATGCTCATCCACCTGTCAATCCCTCTAAGAGTTGTCTTCCTTCACTGGACAAAGTTTGGAGACTCTTCATCTCATTTGGCGATCACACAGAGGTCTCTTCGAATTCTCTGGAAAACATCATCAATGGTTTCTGGAAGTTTCATTGTGTCGTGCATCAGTATCCCTCGGATCATGCTCATGTTCACCTCCATCATTGGATTAACTCTAATGGGTTCTTGTGTTATTTACCCGTTTTTCACTTTTGCAATTCAGAGATTCTGCAATGAGACAACTTGATTCTCCATGTCACGAGTTTTGAAGCTCCAAAACAGAGATTTTCTACACTGGCTCCTTCCTCTACATGACCACGGCCACGACCAAGTGCTTATGCAAAAAGTGATTTTCCCGAATTCGCATTTCGTGAATCTGGAGATGAGGCATCTCGACTCTCCAAGTCGCGATCCCCGAAACCCCAAAATGGAGCTTAGTTGAACTAAATCCTTCCCTTCTCGTGACCACCGGCGGTGACCATCGGTTGTGCCAAAAGGTGATTTATATTTCACGAGTTTATAAACTTCATCGAGTTTGATCGACGGTTGAAATTTCTATAGATCCAATGGTCCAGATCTTATCGCGATCTTGCATCTCACAAGTTTTCACACCATGCTTTGTTGACTCCAAGTCAGCGACTTGTCCTATGATTTGATGGTCCAAATCTGATCTTAATTCAATGGCTCAGATCATATCGCGATTTCGCATCTCGCGAGTTTAGTGGTTATGTTTCCTGCCTCTCCAAGTCGTGAGTCGCGAAACTCTGAAATGGCATGGGATCAACAGTCCAGATCACCCCTTGATCTGAAGGTTGCGATTAAATCGTGATTTCAGTGGTTATGTTTTTTGTCTCTCCAAGTTGCGAGTCGTAAAACTCCGAAATGATGTGGGATCAATGGTCCAGATCGCCCCTTGATCTGACGGCTACGATTAAATCGAAATTTCGCATATCGCGATTTCAGTGGTTATGTTTCTTGCCTCTCCAAGTCGTGAGTCACGAAACTCTGAAATGGAGCTTAGATCAATGGTTCACGTATTTTGGTGTATTGATGGTCAGGATCTTTTCGTGATTTTGCAAGTCTTCACCTTACACTTTTAAAGATCATGCAGATTCTCCTAGATCCTATGATGGTCAATCCTCATGCTCAGATCTAATGCCCGATATCTATCCTCCATATTTGCGTGCTCTTCTTGTCTAGATTGAGATCTGACAGTCATCAGGAATTCTAAATTGTTGATCCAACGATCACTGTTCCTGCTTCTCCCCCATTATCACTGCGCTGTTGATCATGCTGATCTTTGCCATCGCTATTCTTGCCAACAATCCTATGCACTATCTCTTCTGAGCTTATTCAAATATTCTCTGTAGCGTCTTCTCATAATGCCCATCTATTACATACTTTCTGTACTCATGCCATCTTCATTGCTGTACTTGCCATCAATGACAAACATTCGCTATCTGTTAGATATTTGCCAACAATCTCCCCTTTTGGCAATGATGGAAACACAAGCACCCACATGCATTCAGACTCTTCGGGCATGCATTTGGACTCTCCTCCCAAACTCGTTTCTCCCCCTTTGACGTCAATTTCAAAGAAGAAACATGCTCCCCCTGAGCTGTTGTAGTACATACTCCCCCTGTCAACTATGAGCATCTTGGAAATACACCAGATATTCAATAAGTACTCCCCCTGACCAGGTGAACAGATTATACACAAGAAATTATAACCCCCAATTTTTGACGAAGATATCCAAAAGGGGTCGCTGCTAATGGTTTAGTAAAGATATCAACAATCTGTTCTGTGGAAGGAATATAATTCAGCTGAACAATTCTGTTTGTAACTTGTTCTCTGACAAAATTGTACTTTATTGGAATATGCTTAGTCTTGGAATGAAGAAGAAGATTCTTGGAGACACTAATGGCATTGGTGTTATCAGAGTGAATTGGAATGGGATCAGTGTAAGTTACCTTCAAATCTGCAAGAGTTTCTATCATCCATAAAATTTGTGTGCAACAAGTAGCAGCAGCAAGGTATTCTGCCTCTGTAGTTGATAATGAAATGGATCCTTTCTTTTTACTAAGCCATGATACTAATGAGTCACCCAGAAAGAATGCTCCTCCACTGGTGCTTTTTCTCTCATCAACACAGTTTGCTCAATCTGCATCTGAATAAGAAGTTAACTGAAAATTCCGATTTCTGGGATACCACAGACCATAAGTCATTGTTCCCTTCAAATACCTAAATATCATTTTGACAGCTTGCAAATGACTCTGTTTAGGTGCATCCTGATATCTACCTACCATTCCTACAACATGCATTATGTCTGGGCGAGATGCTGTGATGTACAACAGGCTGCCTATCATTGATCGATATGACCTTTGATCAACATCAGGTGAATCATCATCCTTGCTTAATTTACATCCAGTTACCATAGGTGTACCGATAGGTTTAGAATCTTCCATTTGAAACCTTTTCAACATTTCTCTTAGATATTTTTCTTGAGAAATGAACATCCCTTGGGACCTCTGAGTAATTTGCAGACCAAGAAAAAATGATAGTTCTCCTATCATAGACATTTCAAATTCAGACTCCATGGCAGAAGCAAACCATTGTACCAATGAATCCTTATTACATCCAAAGATGATGTCATCTACATAGACCANCTATCATAGACATTTCAAATTCAGACTCCATGGCAGAAGCAAACCATTGTACCAATGAATCCTTATTACATCCAAAGATGATGTCATCTACATAGACCAATACGATGAGCAAATCATTATCCTCTGTTTTAATATACATATTGATGTCAGTTGTTCCTCTCTTGAACCCTTTGTCTTTGAGATACGTATCGAGTCCGTGATACCAGGCTCGAGGGGCTTGTTTTAAACCATATAAATATTTCTTCAGCTTGCATACTCAGTCAGGGTTATCAGACAGTTTGAAACCCTCTGGTTGTTCCATATAGACATCTTCACTTAAATATCCATTTAGAAAGGTTGACTTGACATCCATTTGGTAGACTTTAAAGATTTTATGACAATCATAAGCAAGAAACATTCTGATAGCTTCTAATCTTGCTACGGGTGTAAATGTTTCATCCAAATCCAGTCCTTCTATCTGAGCATAGCCTTTATAGATTAACCTCGCTTTGTTCCTGATAACTTGTCCTTGCTCATTCAACTTATTCTTAAAGATCCATTTGGAGCCAATGACGTTTTTACCTTCAGGTCTTTGAACCATCTCCCACGTATTGTTTTTCTCAATCTGATCAAGTTCTTCATTCATTGCTTTAACCCAGTGGTCATCTTTGTTGGATTCATTAAAATTCTTGGGTTCCATCATGGATATGAAGGTTGTATGAGATTGTTTGGTGCTTTTGATTAGCTTTCTCCTGGTTTGTACACCTTTGTCTTTTTCTCCAATTATCTGACTTGCAGGATGATTCTTTTGAATGATTCTGGAGGAGGAATTTGTAGTTGACTGTTGATTTGATTCTATCTGAGTGTCTGAGTCTTCATCTGATTCAGAGTCTTTGTTTTCTAATTCTTGGAACTGTTCATCTTCAGCTTTAGCTGTGTCTTATGTAGAAGACTCATTACTATACACCTCTCTTGTTGGGATTCCTTCATCAATTTTTACATCAATACAGTCAACCATTTTATGCAACCTCTTATTATAGCATATGTATCATTTACTGTTTGTAGCATTCCCTAAGAAAATACCTTCATTATCCCTGCCATCATATTTTCTGAGGTTCTCATCATTATTCTTTATGTTGCATTTACTCCCAAAGACTTTGAAGTGTTTGATTGAGGTAGGTCTTCCAAACTATAATTCATAAGGTGTCTTGTCACTTTGTGGTATGAGGTGGGATTTGTTAAGCACATGGACTATTGTGTGTATTGCTTCTACCCAGTAGGTTTGAGCAATGTTCTTCTCATTCATCATTGACCTGGCCATTTTTTACACTGTTTTGTTTTGCCTCTCAACTACTCCATTTTGTTGTGGAGTTCTTGGGATTGTGTATTCTCTCTTGATCCCATGCTCATCATAGAATTCCTTGAAGTTTCTTGACATAAAATCTCCTCCCTGGTCTGATCTTACTGCCTTTAACCTCTTCCCTATTTGAGTCTCAGTTAAAGCCTTAAATATTTTAAACTTCTCAAATGCTTCATCTTTTTCTTTGAGAAATGCAACCTAAGTGAGTCTGGAGTAATCATCGATAATCAGGATGAAGTAGTTTTCTTTCTCTGTGCCTTCCTGTCTTGATGGTCCACATAAATCCATATGAACTAGTTGGAGTGGTTTTTTTGTTGAAGTAAAACTCTTGGACTTAAACTGTGTCTTGTTTTGCTTCCCTACTTGGCAGGGTTTACACATTGAATCTTGGGGCTTTGATATCCTCGAAATATCTTTTACTGCCTCGAGTTTTTTGAGTTTGATTAAGTGGTCAAAGTTTAGATGTTCAAGTCTCCTATGCCATAACCAACTTTCATCACGTCTTCTTAGATGACATTCTTCTCTATTTTCTTTCAGCACATATACATTATTTTTTGTCCTTATGCCTTTGGCCACCACTTGTCATGAGGATACAGATTTTATCTTTCAGTCCTTACATGTGAACATCACTTCACATCCTCTGTCACACATTTGACTTACACTGAGCAGATTATGTTTTATCCCATCTACAAGGAGAACATCTTGGGCTTTTCCTTTTCCATTACTTAAGATGACCGTCCCTTTTCCCTTTATTTTGCCTAGAGCATCATTTCCAAAGGTTATGTTTCCTGATTTACTTTCACTTAGAGATAGAAACTTGCCTTTGTCTCCCATCATGTGTTTGGAGCATCCATTGTATATATACCAAGGATTCTTTTTTCTTTGAGCGGACAACACTAATCCACACTTGTCACTTTCCTTCTTCTTCCAAAACTTAACATTTTCAGCAGGGGATTTTGAATCTGGTTCATATTCCCTCCAGGGATGATTTTAAGGATGGAAATTTGTTTCAAAATGTAGAAACCTTGGTGAATCTTACTAATCCTTCATATGTCAAATATAAATGTTTGGAAATATTTTTGTAAAAGTATTCAAATTTCTATTTATTTTATATAGTTTTTATAAAATTTTGACGATTTTTAAGGTAAAATAATTTTATCCTATAGAATTTGGGCAAATCATTTTTAAAATAGAGAATCTCATTTTTGGAAAAATTATGGAAAATTAGCCCATGAGCGAAATTTAGCCCCTAAAATCATCCCTGATTCCCTTAGACGACAATCAATAGATTTGTGTCCATAGTTATGACATATGTAGCATTCAATCTCATTGTTCAACAGGTCAAACTTATTGGTGCAACGTTGTCTACTCATTGACTGCTGATTATTTCTTGACCTCTTTAGTTGCATATCCCTGGACTTAATTTGGCAATTGGAAATCAGTGAAGGTTTGTTACTTGGCTGCATCATTCTTTGTTGTGGAAAGTATTTATTCCTTTGAAATCTTAATTTCTCATATCTAAGTCTTAAGGAACAATTTACAGCTTTGTGACCAAAGTTAGCACAGTAGTAACAATATCCATAGAAAAATTCTTTGTACCTGGAAAATGGTTGTCTTCTTTGAGC
>ML778417.1:37162-51374 GCA_009831015.1 Picea engelmannii
TCGGCCAAAACCATGTGCCGAAAAACCACCTAATATCATGTGGTCCCGGAAATATGTCGGCCCGAAAAAAAAAAAATTGGGGGCGTTGCCCCCGAACCCCCGCACGGGGGGCTCCACCCCCCTGCACCCCCCTATGCACCCGGCGCAGGCGCTCAAACACTACTACTCGTGCAAAGAATATAACACATACCCAACATTTGTCATGACTGTTGTCGTCATGTTTTCCTGCTTCCTGCTCATGGAAAAGTACATCTCTACTTGCAAATACTTTGAGTAGAAAGATCAAACAGTTTGTATGCTTTGAATTTAGAACAGTGCCCAATGAAAATACATTTAATGGCTTTAGCACCTAATTTCTTCCTATTCTCCTTTGGAATATGTGCAAAAGCCTTACACCCAAATACTTTCAAATTATGAACTGCAGGTTTGGAACCATACAAGGCTTTGAAAGGAGTGACATTATCAAGACACCTTGTTGGACTTATATTCTTTAAATAAACTGCAGTATTTATGGCTTCAGTGCAAAATGCATTTGAGATATTCTTACCTTTCATCATACTGCATGCACACTCTACCAGAGTTATGTTTTTACTTTTAGCGTCTTCGTTTTGTTGTGGAGTGTGAGGTACTGTAAACTGTTGTACTATTCCATGATCTTTGCAATAATTGATGAATTCCCCTGATTTATACTCTCCCCCTTGATTTGAATGAAGGATTTTTATGGATTTTCCTGTCTGTTTTCCACCATGGTTCTGAATTCCTTAAAGTACTAAAAAACATCACTTTTTCTTCTAAAGAAGTAAACCCATGTGTATCTTGTGCAATCATCAATAAATAACAAAAAGTAAAATGCACCTCCTAAAGACCTAGTCAGCATATGCCCACAAACATCAGTATGCACAAGATCTAACACATCTCTCTTTTTCCTATCAGGATTAGAGGGGAATTCATCTCTATGCATCTTTCCTAATGCACATCCATCACAAGCAAAATTCTCATTCTTTAACATGGGAATTCCTTCAACCATATTATTTTTCTATAATAACAATAAATCAAGATGATTGATGTGGCCATACCTTTGATGCCAAAGACTCTCGGTTGGTGATGCAGGAACATCTCTCCACGTCAGTCAGCCAGCCACGTTGAGCGCATGCATTCAAGCTGAAGAGAGGCGTTGTCCTCATTTGAAATTTGAATTTAATGTAATTAAATGTTTAAGTTGTTCAACTGGGAAGCCGTGCCTTTATGCAGGCTATAAATAAGAGCGGCCATTAATGTTTGGATGGCTGAGATCTAAATCCGATTCTAGACTAGACAGCCCATTCAATGCAATTAAATAGGGTAGGTAGGTTGGAGGGAAGAGCTCGAAGAGCCCCCTCAGGTAAAAGAGATTTTCATATCTCATTTTGATAGTTGTTGTAGTAGAAGAGAGAATAGAGAGTCTGCATGTAGAGCAGAAGAGAGAAGAGCTGAGACCTTGTTACAGGTCATGCTCAGGAACACATTGTAAATTCAGGCATTTGCCATATTTAATACAAAGAGCGGTTTTTCCTGCATTGATTCTGTGTTATGTGAATGTCTGTGAGTGTTCTTTTATGCTGTAAATGTATGTTGTGGTTGTGCATTTGCAGGAGTGTGTTTGATTTCAGGGTTGAAGGTCTTTGAGGCTTCACACCAGGAGGGTGTGATAGAACACTGTGGGTTCTGAGAGCCGTGCACAGAGGATGCACTTCTGAACGCTGCGGGTTCAGACAAAGGCATGCTGCGGCACAAGAACTGAAGTCAACAACTCAGGAGAAGACCTCAAGGTTGTTGAATACCTTGGAGGCAAGGCTGTCTATGAGAGACATAATTGCAGACAGAATTCTGCTGTAAATTCTGTAAAGCTCTGCCAAGTGGGCATTGAGCATATGCACAGTGGCGTTGAGGGAGGAACTTTGTTGTGAGTTCAGACAGAAGCCAGAATCACTGAGGATTCTGAGAAGCTCTGCCAGGTGGGCATTGAGCGGGTGCAAGGAGTGCACGATAGAAGACAGAACTACTGAACGTTCTGTGAAAGGGAAACTCTGCCAGGTGGGCATAGAGACAGTGTGCAGATAGGCACAAGAAGAAGGGAACTCTTTGAGTTCTGGAACTTAGAGGAAGAATCCACTGAGGGATCTTCCCTGGGTTACTTAATACCCAGAAGGCTTAGCAAGAAGTTGCTTGAGGCAGAAGGATAACCAGGAGGGCGTCCATATTCTCCATCTGTGGGAGAAGAAAGATAAAATCCCTTAGGGGTCTGAGTGGTTGAGAAGTTCAGGAGGGAAAGTGCCTTTCACGCATAGAGTCGGACTGCAAGGAGTGCAGTGGCTGAAGAACTCTTTGGAGAGTTCAAAGTTCCCAAAGCTCGGGGGGGCAACGTTTTCATACGCGCGGCNCATCCGTTGGTGGAGACACGTGGCGGAGATCGAGCGCCCGTCGGTACTTTGGCGCATCGGGATATCGACATTCCCGTGAACATGAGATCGGGAATTTCCATGGGGAATTACCCAGAATAATCTCAGCCGTCCGTTTGGGGAGACATGTGTCAGAAATCTGTAGAGAGTCGGGATATTCGACATCGGGAAATTGAAGTTCCTGAGGTTGAAAGAATTGGGACATCACAAGTCTCGAAATCCCGGAGAAATCGGGACCGTCCATTCTGGAAGGGACGCATGGCAGCAATCGGAGCCACCGAGGAAAGGTCGACAGGAATTTATTGATCGGCATTTGGGTCATCGAGATATCGAGGATCCCGGTGACAAGGTATTTATGCATTTTGGAATCGCGAAGTCCGGAACCCCGATGAGTGGGAGCTAGTTGTCAGCATATCAGAGAAGCGGGGAGCGCCATTATGTTGGCCAGCTGTCAGCATAGCGGAGAATCGGGAATCCCGTGGATATATGCATTTTGACATTTGAAACCCCGTAGCCCCGATGGGAGACAAGGCTGCAGTCTTGTGAATTAGCGGTCATATGGGCCGAGAGCTAGCTAGGAGAGCTAACGCGTAGATAGCGTGTCGAGATTCGAGGAATCGCGAGTCCTGAGGACTATTGCATTTTAGCATTGGAAAGTCCAAAACTCCGATGAGGACACAATACTGCGGTCTTGTGAGACAGAGGTCATGTGGACCACGAGCTTAGCCTGGAGGGCTAGCGGGAATTAGAGCTCATCGGGATTTTTATGCCTAAAACCCCGACGAACAGGAACATAAGACTGTGGTCTTATGAGAACTAGTCACATGGACTAGGAGCCTAGCCAGGGAGGGGCTAAGGCCGAAAGGAGCTCATCGGTGATCGGGGATTGAAGAGTACAGGGACTCTTGACGACGGGGAACACGAAACCCCAAAACCTAATATTACATTCCCTGTGGATAATTTGTCCATGGTCGTTCAGAAGGCCGTGACAGGGTGAAGAAAAGACCTGTGGGTCAATTTTCGAAGGGATTCCATTTGGGAGTCTAAGGAGCTAATTCAGCTCGAAGAGGGGATTAGAACGATCCTATGAGAAGGAGAGTGCGATGAGGAGGTGGTCGCGATAGTCTCTCATTGCGTCAAGTGGTATCAGAGCTTGATTCTTGTATGTATATCTCAGGCAGGAAGAGGTAAAGAGCACTCTGATACACATCAAGTGGTATCAGAGTGGGATTATGTTTGTATATTGCAGACAGAGGAGGCAAGAGGAAGACAGAGCGTTGGAGGACTCTGTAAGGACTTGTTTGCAGGTAGGCAACAGTCCATAGATAGTCAGCAGGACTGTAAGATGAAGCTGGACACACTCAAGATGCAGAGTGACAGCAGCAGATCTGTCAAGGAGGCAGATAGACATAGCAAGACGGCTACTGAAGGCCGTAGGAAGAAGAGCAAAGCAGAAAATCTTGCAGAAATGGATGAAGAGCTTGTTGATATAAGAGCAGAAATAGAAAGGCTCGAGTTAAAGATGCGGCAGGATAAGAAGCCGAGATGGGTGTATGAGTGGCCCATGAAGAAGCCAAAGATGAAGGGCCAGTCAAGGAGTTGATGGTCATAAGACAACGTAGGTTGTTAAAGGAATGGTTGAGGTATGTTGAAAACCTCAAAGCCACAGAGGAGGAATTGGTTCAGATATGTGAACCAGAAATTGGAGAAATTCTCGGTGAAGAGAATGGATTGGGATCGTCTGATGATCTCAAGAACTGCCAGGAGGGCAGAGAAGTAGAAATTCATGTTTTTCAGGAGGGCAACAGATTGAGATCACTGCGGGATCTCACGGACTGTCAGGAGGACAGCGAGGGAATTTTACATTGCCAGTTGGGCAGTGAAAGGAGATCGTTGCGGCATCTCGAAGACTGTCAGGAGGGCAGCGGAAGCATCTCAAACTGCCAGGTGGGCAGAGATGAGCATTCGAGACTGTCTGAAGGTCTCATGGACTCGGAGGTGAGTTCAATTCAGCAAGGGTTGCTGATGAAGATGGGATCGGTTGATCTCATAGTCTGCCAGGAGAGCAACGGAAGCATCCCATATTGCCAGGTGGGCAGGGATGAGCAGATGAGTTGGAATCAGCCGGAGGAGATGACCGAGCAGATGAGACTGTCTGAGGGTCTCATAAATTCAGAAATAGAGTTGGATCAGCATGTGCAGCTGACAGAGGAGGAGGAGCTGAGAGATATTCTAATGATTGTGGGAATTGGAGTATTCCTACCATTTTCCCAGGAGGAGGCGGAAGTCTGTGTTGCAGATGATGCAGCAACAGTAGCAGAACAGTCAGTTGAGACTGTCAAGGAGGAATTGGAGTAGACTTTGGAAGCTGCCCAAGCAGACGAAGAAGAAAATGAGAATTCAGAGGAATGTCTCAATGCTTTCAGCTAGGAAGCTGAAAGAGCTGTAGCATTGGAGCTGGCAGCAAAAGAAGCATAAGAGGATGACGAGCATTCTAAGGAATGGCTCAACATTTTCAGCCAAGAAGCTGAAGAGACTGCAACTTGGGAGTTTGCAGCAAAAGAAGAAAAAGGGGCAGACAACATTTTCTTTGTTGATCTGTGGGAACAGATTGAAGCCCTGGAGGAAAGGGTAAAAGTGCAGGGCGTGCACATCCAACAGGTGAAGTTGGAGACTAATGAAGGAGGCATGGGAGATCATAATGATCTGCTCATGTGCCAAAAAAAATTACAGCTGAGGAGACTACAAAAGCATAGCCAGCCATGGGAGCAGCTGGATGCAGTGATCGAAGAGATAATGGAGCTGATGATCCGATCAGAAAAAACTGCCAGTGGGGCGAGACTGAGCAAAAGGAGAGCAGCGGCAGCAGCAGAGCAATAGCAATAGCAGCAGCAGCAGCAGGAAGATGGAGCAGATGGAAATCTCCAAAGACTTATTTGGGATCTAGGAGGATTCCAATAGCTTAGAGGGGAAGCGCATGAGCAGGAGCTCATGATTTTGCAGCTGAGGAGTTTGATGCAGGAGCATCTCTCCACGTCAGCCATCCAGCCAGCTAGCCAGCCACGTCGAGCGATTGCATTCAAGCTGAAGAGAGGCGCAGTCCTCATTTGAAATTTGAATTTAATGTAATTAAATGTTTAAGCTGTTGAGCTGGGAAGCCGTGCCTTTGTGCAGGCTATAGATAAGAGTAGCCATTAATGTTTGGATGGCTGAGATCTAGATCTCATTCTGGACTAGACATCCCATTCAATGCAATTGAATAGGGTAGGTAGGTTGGAGGGAAGAGCTCGAATATCCCCCTCAGGTAAAAGAGATTTCCATATCTCATTTTGATAGTTGTTGTAGTAGAAGAGAGAATAGATAATCTGCATGTAGAGCAGAAGAGAGAAGAGTCAAGACCTTGTTACAGGCCGTGCTCAGGAACACATTGTAAATTCAGGAATTTGCCATATTTAATACAAAGAGCAGTTTTTCCTGCATTGATTCTGTGTTATGTGAATGTCTGTGAGTGTTCTTTTATGCTGTAAATGTATGTTGTGATTGTGCATTTGCAGGAGTGTGTTTTATTTCAGGGTTGAAGGTCTTTGAGGCTTCACACCAGGAGGGTGTGACAGAACACTGCGGGTTCTGAGAGTCGTGCACAGAGGATGCACTTCTGAATGCTGCGGGTTCAGACAAAGGCGTGTTGTGGCACAAGAACTAAAGTCAACAACTCAGGAGAAGACCTCAAGGTTGTTGAATACCTTGGAGGCAAGGCTGTGTATGAGAGACACAGTTGCAGACAGAATTCTGCTGTGAGTTCTGTAAAGCTCTGCCAAGTGGGCATTGAGCATATGCACAATGGTGCTGAGGGAGGAACTCTGTTGTGAGTTCAGACAAAAGCCAGAATCACTGAGGATTCTGAGAATCTCTGTCAGGTGGGCATTGAGCAGGTGCAAGGAGTGCACGATAGAAGACAGAACTACTGAATGTTCTATGAAAGGGAAACTCTGCCAGGTGGGCATAGAGACGATGTGCAGATAGGCACAAGAAGAAGGGAACTCTTTGAGTTCTGGAACTTAGAGGAAGAATCCACTGAGGAATCTTCGTTGGGTTACTGAATACCCAAAAGGCTCAACAAGAAGTTGCTTGAGGTAGAAGGATAGCCAGGAGGGCGTACATATTCTCCATATGTGGGAGAAGAAAGATAAAATCCCTTAGGGGTCTGAGTGGTTGAGAAGTTTAGGAGGGACAGTGCCTTTCACGCACAGAGTCGGACTGCAAGGAGTGAAGTGGATGAAGAACTCTTTGGAGAGTTCAAAGTTCCCAAAGATCAGGGGGGACAACATTTTCATACGCGCGGAAAAGCTCAGAGTCGGAGAGCCGCAAGAGAAGAGAAGAAAGGAGAACAAAGGTTGAGGCCTTTGGAAGACTTGGAAATTTTCCAAGCATCGGAAGAACGCGCAAAAGCTCAGGAGGGAGCTCAGCAGCCGTCAGATCGGCTGGAGAGAAGAAGATCTGAATCGTCCGTTGGTGGAGACACGTGGCGGAGATCGAGCACATGTCTGTACTTTGGCGCATCAGGATATCGACATTCCCATGAACATGAGATCGGGAATTACCCGGAATAATCTGAGCCATCCGTTTGGGGAGACAGGTGTCAAAAATCCGTAGAGAGTCGGGATATTCGGCATCGGGAAATCGGAGTTCCTGAGGTCGAAATAATTGGAACATCACAAGTCTCGAAATCCCGGAGAAATCGGGACCGTCCATTCCGGAAGGGACACGTGGAAACAATCGGAGCCACCGGGGAAAGGTCGACAGGAAGTCATTGATCGACATTTGGGTCATCGGGATATCGGGGATCCCGGTGACAAGGTGTTTGTGCATTTTGGAATCACGAAGTCTGGAACCCCGATGAGTGGGAGCCAACTGTCAGCATATCAGAGAAGCGGGGAGCGCCATTGTGTGGGCCAGCTGTCAGCATAGCGGAGAATCAGGATTCGAGGAATCGGGAATCCCGTGGACATATGCATTTTGACATTTGAAACCCCGTAGCCCCGATGGGAGACAAGGCTGCGATCTTGTGAGTTAACGGTCATATGGGCCGGGAGCTAGCTAGGAGAGCTAACGCGTAGAGAGGGCGTCGGGATTCGAGGAATCACGAGTCATGAGGACTATTGCATTTTGGAATTGGAAAGTCTGAAACTCCGATGAGGACACAAGGCTGTGGTCTTGTGAGATAGAGGTCACGTGGACCACGAGCTTAGCCTGGAGGGCTAGCGGGAATTAGAGCTCATCAGGATTTTTAAGCCTAAAACCCCGACGAACAGGAACATAAGACTGCGGTCTTATGAGAACTAGTCACATGGACTAGGAGCCTAGCCAGGGAGGGGCTAAGGCCAAAAGGAGCTCATCGGTGATCAGGGATTGAAGAGTACAGGGACTCTCGACGACGGGGAACACGAAACCCCGAAACCTGATATTACATTCCCTGTGGAGAATTTGTCCATGGTCGTTCAGAAGGTCGTGACAGAGTGAAGAAAAGACCTGTGGGTCAATTTTCGAAGGGATTCCATTTGGGAGTCCAAGGAGCTAATTCGGCTCGAAGAGGGGATTAGAACGATCCCGTGAGCAGGAGAGCGCGACGAGGAGGTGGTCGCAATAGTCTCTCATTGCGTCAGTTGGAATAGTTGCAGAATTCAGTGCGCGATGTTCTCTATTGGTAACATCAAGTTTGTATAGGCCTTCTGCTCTGAATCACATTACAACAGTTCTGTATTGGTCCAGCGGATCCTTCACTATGCAATAATTCTTGAAGAATTCAACCTTCAAGTTCTGATCTGTAATGGTGGACACAGAGATCAAATTTTTCTTTATCCTTGGTACATACACCACATTGCGAATGTGGCGAACAATACCATTGGGCAATGTCACAGGAATGTCTCTATATCCCTTGATATGATGAGTGCACTCATCTACAAGATATATGCTGGCACCATTCTATGTTTCTTTAAAATTAGTGTACCACAACTTATTACATGTCATATGTACTGATGCTCCGGAATCCACAAACCATGTATCAATATCATACGTTTCAGCAGATAAAGCAGCGTTAGACACAAATAGTCTAAGATCTCGTGAATTAAAATTCGGGGGTTCATCAATCTCATTACTAGCAATAAACAATCTGAGATCATGATTTGAAGATTTTTCTGCATAATGACCTGAATGTGTTCTAGGTTTATACCTAGCCTCATCACTCTTCTTCTTATGACAGTCTCTAATAATATGTCTAGGTCGACCACAATAAAAAAAACTCTTTGACTCAGTCTTGTTAGATTGCATACCTTGATTCGGCCTTGGAGATTGTCTTCTCTGCGATGAACTGCCTCTCTTCAATGAAATGCCTCCTCTACATATTTCTCCTGATCTCCCTCTCATGGATCTCTTATTTGACCATAGTGCCAAATCTTTATTATTAGGCTTCAGATTCCCGCACCTCTCTTTCTCTTGCAGCAAAATTCATGTCAATTCTTCAAAACTAGGAAGTTTCTCCCTTGCTGCGAGACTTGTTATGAACATCTTATAATCTTATAGCATACCATTTAAGGTAATGGTGACAAGATCAGTGTTGGAAACTGTTTCCCCTATGTTTCCTAGCTTGTCTTTCACTTCTTTAATGCAACCCAAAAATGAACTAACAGATTTATTTCCTTCCATCTTAATGCCTAGCAATTTAGTTTTCAGGAATAGAATACGATTTGTGTTTCTAGTTTCATATAAAGCTTTAAGCATTGTCCATGTTTCAATAGAAGTGTTAGCTTCTTTAATATATGGAATTATGCTATCTTTAATAGACATATGTAACAGTGCCTTGGCCTTGTTTTTGCGCTTATCCAAGTCTTGGATCTATGCTTCTATCGTACCGGCAGCCGCATCAAGTTTCTCTTTAGTTCCCTTCACAATGGTCCAGACACCATAGCCCTCCATCAGGGTATGCATCTTGAATTTCCAGTTAATGAAATTTGAGTCATTTAACTTGTTGGCTTTGTTGAGGTAGGTTTCTGCCAACGGATTCACCATCATTGCAAGTGTCTTCTTGTTCAATCAAAGAATGGATCCTTGCATCATCAAAGGTGAATCACCAAGAATCTGCAACTTTCGTCAATTTCCTCCTTTGTTGAGCAATCCGTCGCTCTGCCTTCAGATCCATCGATCTGACTCTACATAGGAACTTAGCTTAAAAGAAATATGAGAAACTTTAAAAGACACCACTCCATACATAAAAAAAAATCATGCTCATTTAAAAACTCTCATATAAAAAGCTCACATAAAAAAGCTCTCATATTAAAAAAAAAACCCACTATAATAAACTTTAATATCCCCTTTTAAAGTTTATACCTCACAAAAAAAAAAAAAATATGCACTTTAATAAGAAATTCATAACTCCCTCACGATTTGTAAAGTGATCTAAAAGTTTAACCCCTCCAATTTAAATTGTGGAACAAATTTTGGATGATGCTTACGCTTCAAACTCGCGCTTTACATGCACCAGATCTGAAGGATCGGCCCTCACGTTTCAACCTCATGCAAATCGTGGCATCAATTTTGAAATGCTCACTTAGAAAAACTCTTCTCGAGATCTCAGTCAATGGACCCTAATGCGCCCTTCTTCTTTCAGAAATGATAGTCGACTCCTTAGATTTTTGTTGGCTCTTTCACTGTTCTATGATCAAACGGTGGATCTTCCTTGGCATTGGCTAGCAATCTTTTCATTTTGTACTTTGAATTATTTCTCTCAGTCCTCACGCTCTTCCACCAGATTGCTCATGACCCTCTTTCCTAGCTCGTAACTCAGCAAATTATGAACGACGCTCCTTGAACTCGCAAAGGGGAGTGTTATCTCTCCTGTGCTATGGAAGGGGGGGCGTTGAAACACTCTTATAGAGGTGAGGCGTGAGCTCTAGTGCCCTAGCGTACTTGGACACAAACCATGGGAGCGCGAGCAACCAGATTTTTTAAATCTCGTAAGAGTGAGAGGGATCGACACTCCTCTCACACTGCATGGGGAGCGCTCGACGCCCCTACTCAATTAATTTGAGGTCTTTCCCTTTGAAGAGCTGGATTTCCAATGCAGCTTTGATACCAACTTAGAATTATGAGAAACAAACACAGGTGAGGCTACACTCACAATCTATATATTTTTAGTGAAGACTAATTACATCATTATATAGGAAATGACTCTACTTAGTCAGCGACAACAAACCACAGAAAACTAGAATCTACATTAAGTGAAGTAGAGTTCAACTACGCAACTGACTCTTGCTCCATTATTTCCAAGTGCTCATCCCCTTGTGTGAGACTCTATGAGAATCTCTATTGTCTTTAAAATTTGTCACAGATATAGTGCTCTTTAGCGGGGTCCATTGTTAAACAAAATAATTATTCACTGTGGCCACATGCTCTCCCTTTCACACCCCTCTGTGGCCCAATCTCAATGGAAGGTCGCGTCTGACCATGGAGAGGATTCCACAGGTCTCTTTCGTGGCCATGTCTCCTTTGTGGCCATGTAAATGGGTGCTCAGTCTAGCTTCACACCTCAGTTTGCCCATAATTCGTCCACATATATCAATGTTTCCATACATGGCAGTTCTCCATAAATGAAGGCCATCTCCCTAAAAAATTTATACTAGTCCAAGGGCAGTTGACCACCCAAGCATAATACTAAAAAACCTATGCTGACCAAGATTGGGGTCAGTTCATCAATTTTATTGACCAGCATAAATCCATCTTAACTCGGGTTCTAAGAAGCTATGGAATTATGTGTGTGTGTGTGTGTTTCATTTGGAAAAGGGTTAAAACCAACATATACAATTTTCATTTACTTAATTTTTTCTATTATTATCTAAAAGCTCTAGCTTGAATTTAATCATGGAATCACACATCGACATAATAATAGGCCATAGAATATGCCTCTCCATACAATAACATAAATGTGTAGACATGGAAGCATTGAAAACACAAACGTGAGCAATTTATGGGTAATGATCTGGGGTGTATAGATGAAAAAAGGAGGAGAATCCAATGATGAATGAGGACCTGTAGGAGTCATTGACTCATGGAGAGAAAAGGCATATACTAGGTACTTGACTTGTAGGAGTCACCGACTCATGGAGAAGAAAAGGCATATACTAGTTAGTTCATTGAATTTTGTAATGACCCACACCTCAGATGTGGAGCTTGGGTTGCTTTGTATTTTTGGTGTGATCAGGGTTGTTGGTAGATGATAAATGTAGAGTGGATTAGGAAAAAAGCATGGCTCGAAACTCCCCAAGATGTTCTCTTTTCCTGCATGTCGTTGTTTGAGATTGCTTCTCAAGATGTTCTCTTTTCCTGCATGTCGTTGTTTGAGATTGCTTCTGAACTTCCACTTATTTCGTGCAATACATACTCATTCAAGTGAGTAAAAGCATCTATCCCTATTGCACTCATCACCACATGCATTACCATTGAGTGATAATAATCCCAGTATAAATTTTAAAAAATAATCTTAAAAGAAAACAATGTCACCAAAAAATATTATATGTTTATATTAATTGTTTAATTCATTGTGAATCTTGATCTTGTGATAATTCACTTGTTTGACAAATATTTTTGTTAACAAATGGTCTCATTTAATCATTATAAAAAGAAATGTAAAACCACCTTATAATTTCATGAATGATATGTATGGGCTTTTTCTAAAAACTAATTATTATATAATCATTGTAAAACCAGATGTTATCACTTAAGTTGGTCCATAAAAATCAATAAGGATGATTTGCATGAGCAGTGTTACTTATTCCTCAATTTAACATAAAATTTCAATTATCAATGCCAATCAAACAAAAAAAACACCTAAATATTAAAATAGACACTTTTTTTCATAGCAGATTTTACATATTCATCCAAGCTTCAAAATATAATATATTTATTAAAACTTTTAATTTCTTAATTATATATATACTTTTTGCATTAACAATGTTGTTTTATTGGGCAATTAATTATATATATACTTAATGTTGTTTTATTGGACAATTAATTATATATATACTTTTTTGCATCAACGGTGTTACTTATTCAACAATTTAACATAAAATTTCAATTATCAATGTTAATAAAAAAAACACTTAAATATTAAAATAGATAGTTTTTTTCATAACAGATTTTACATATTTATCCACACTTCAAAATATAATATATTTATTAAAACTTTTAATATCAGATATATAGAGAGAGAAATTAATCCACGATAGATAATGAAATTTATGAAAGCTGAAATGTTTATAAAATTTAAATAAAAAATAAATAACTATAAGGTTTTAACATAAAATTTCACATAAATAATCAATGACAATCAAACAAAAAAAAAACCTAAACATTAAAATACACAATTTTATTTTTATTTAGAAGATTCATTTGTATCCTCAAATTTTCATACCATATTTTACATATCTATCCACACTTCAAAATGTAATATATTTAATAAAAAATTTAATTTCTTAGTTATAAAGCTCATAATAAATCTAAAAGAAATATATATATATATATATACTTCAAAATGTAATATATTTAATAAAACTTTTAATTTCTTAGTTATAAAGCTCATAGTATATATAAAAGAATAGTATATATATGAATGATATTTGAAAAAGAAATTAATTCAAGATACATAATAAAATGAAATTTATGAAAATTGAAATATTTATAAAATTTAAGCAAAAAGTAAATAGCCAATAACCATGAAGTTTTATATATTCAAAATTCAATTATATGGAAAGAGCATTATGAAGTTTTATATATTCAAAATAATATTCAAAATTCAATTATATGGGAAGAGCATTGATAGGAATGAAGTTAATTCAATTATATGGGATTAATACTGATAGGAATGAAGTTACTTGCAAATTCAAAATTCAATTATATGGGAAGAGCATTGATAGGAATGAAGTTAATTCAATTATATGGGATTAACACTGATAGGAATGAAGTTACTTGCAAATTCAAAACCTACAACTCAAATCCCCTTACTACTATGTCTTCATTCATCTTGTTGTTGAGTTTTGGGGGAAATAGGTTATTGTATTCATTGATTACAGAAATAAATATCAAGATGCATCTAGTAATAATATTATCTTCTCATTGTGTATTATGGTCTTTGAGTATTATTATTACTAAGGATATTTTAGTATTCTCTTCATTATGTATTATAGGCATTATTGTCATTGAGTATTATTATTATTTTTAAGGATATTTTTGTAAATATTTACAGGAAACCTCAAACAATTTTAATAATGCATTCATCAAAGATTTAATTGAAAATGACCCAATATATGTAATGCAATTTATTTATGGAAACACACCCAAATTCCATGATATAGTTTTTTATTTAAATATGATGCTCAAAATATATATATTCACAATGTTTATAAATAGTTATAATTAATACCCAAATTCCATGATATAGTTTTTTATTTAAATATGATTAAATATGATGCTCAAAATATATATATTCACAATGTTTACAAATAGTTATAATCAATGAAAATGTAAAGAAATAATTTTCACTTATCAATGAAAGTTAGTTTTCACTTCAAAAGTGTTTATGTTAATATTAATTACATTTGAAATAAGTTTATTAAAATTTTCACACTAATTTTTATAATAATTTTGTTTAAATTAAATTAGTTTGACTTTACATAATAATAATTAAAAAAAAAAAATATTTATAAAGTTATTATGAAATTTTGTGA
>ML778417.1:51757-72902 GCA_009831015.1 Picea engelmannii
ATTTTAAAAAAATAAAAAATATATATCATAACACTACTTAAACTACATATTAGAAAAAAAAAATATATATATTATAATTGATTGGAAAACAATCGAGTAGCTTTATGTCACACCAAGTTCTCTAGAGAATTGATGAGAAACCCTTAGTTTGTAGAATTTAAATATTTAATATTATAATGAATTTATATAATTTTAAATTATATTATTAACAATATTTAATGTTTTTGAGGTGTAGGATAATCTAGAACATATTTAATGTTTTTGAGGTGTAGGATAATCTAGAACTTTGTGATGTTAAAGTCATGTATTGGGTGATGTTAAAGTGAGATCTAACATTTAATAAAAATAAATAAATAAATTGTAACCTTTACTCATTATACTTAGTAACCTTTAATTATTATATTGTTGAATTTACAACAAAATTTTATGCGATATAATAATTAAAAATGATTATTTTTTATTAAATTAAAAAATATATATTTTTATGATAATAAAAATTTATGTGCAATTTATTTGCAATTTATCCACATATCAATAGCCATTTGAAATCTTAAAAAGTCCTTAAAACACATCTTATTAGCATTTAATCATTATACTTAGTAACCTTTAATCATTATATTGTTGAATTTACAACATTGTTTTATGGCATATAATAATTAAAAAAATTATTATGTTTTTATTAAATAAAAAAAATTATAATTTTTATGATTATAAAAATTTATTTGCAATTTATCAATATAGTAATAGCCATTTTAAATCTAAAAAAAATATTATTTAAAAATTATATTAATAATACATATTGAGCAATTTTAAATCTCAAAAAATTATTAAATTGAAAAAAAAGGTTTTTTCATGATTATAAAACCTTAGCTACAGTTTAATAAATATATAAATAATACACATAATGATGATGATGATGATGATTAATGTCCACTAAGACTTAATTGGTCTATCGAACTTTAAGACTGTAAGTGATTACTTGTGATTCTTTAGAATTTTGTTTCTGTGCTCGAAAAGCATTAAGAGAAGCTTTCCAAGATCACCATACTTTTGTTGAGTTCAGAGGTTAGGAAGGTTAGTAATGTGATCAATATTTTGAAAATGAGATATAATATGGGTATAGGTTGGACAATCTAAGAGAAAGTGCTTTTCATCTTCAACCTTCTTAGTGTCACAAAGGTGACACACTCTTTCATCCCATGGAGTTTTAGGAATTGACCAACGCCCAGATTCACTATGGAGCTCGTGAGAATTTGTTCTTATCTTAGCAATGCTTATTTTTTTCTTTACACTTGGCAAAACAGATAGATAATTTTGATCTTCTAGATTATGGTTGATTACATCTTTATAATACCTTAATTTTCTTTTTTCCTCTAATTCTTTATCACACCACATTTTTTCCTTAAATTTTGTTTTGACATTTTTTTTAATAGCATCTTTACTCTGCAAAATGGTTTCTTCCATGATTCCCCAATAGTTTAGCCAAGACCGGGCATCTTTATGCCATCCTCGCTTGAGTCGATGGTGGTTATGACTTGATTTTGAAGCAATTTTAGGTAGCCTCTTGTCTTCCATATTGTTTAACTTGTTCTTATACATTAGGTATCTAGTCATAGCCATGCTCTCAATGAGGGAGAGGCTTGTTTCTACGAGGAGGATGGGATAGGGCATATTTCCTTTAATTTTGAGATTATAGGTTATAAAAAAAATTGTATTTGCTCTATCTTTTTACAGGATTCACGAAAAATACTAAAGCCCCAAAATTCACATCCATAAAGAATAAAAAGTATAACCAAAGTCTCAAAAAAATTATTAAAGTGAAAAAAATGTTTTTTTTATGATCATAAAACCTTACCTACAATTTAATCAATATATAAATAATACATATAATATAATGTTCAATTTTTAATCTCAAAAAAGTTTGAAAAGCCAAGTTGTTTACTCGTTCTAAATTCTTATTAAGTCTTTTATCTAGAAGCATTTTTATAAGTACTCGCTCAAACTTTGTCAAATTTAGATTTAAAGCACGGGGAAATTCTTAAAATTTATTAAGTTAATGGACTTTTGCATGCAATTGAAAATGAATAAGTTCAAAATATTTTTTTTTTCATATTTAATTATTTAATTGTTTATATGTGTATTTGTTTTCAATTATATAAATGTTGAAATAAATTGGAGATAAGAAGTATTAGATACAACTTTTAATTATTTAAGCTTAATTAATTTAGTTTTAATAAATTATTTTCATGGAAGTTCTTTTCTTTGTTCAAGTAGAAGATTTCAAATGATATCATGACATTTTTAAGTGAAAAATATGTAGGAGATCGTAAAGAAAATTATTATTTTAACTCCTACATGTTTGTGTTAGAGATTGCAAATGATGTTTTTTTTTTAAACTAAAAAAAAATACTTTATATTACTAAGTATGAACAATAAAAAGTATAGATGACTCGATGAGGGTTTACCAAAAACGAAACCAGAGCCCTTGCCAATCAAACTTATATGTTCATAATTCATCATAGACTTCAACTCATAATGTGTAACAAACATATTAGAAATCAAGCTTGGCTCAAAAAGGAATCGACCATCCTACTTCAAGCAAGGAAGCCTAAAAAAACTTAATAGTATAAAATCGAAGCCATATCAGGATAATATCATCCTATATCTATGTTTCCTGAACAAAAAAGATAAGAGAGCATAGCATTGCAATTCAAACCCTAGAATTTTATGGATTCTCGAGGTGGCTCTCTAGCTTTTTGATTTCCCCAATAGCCTCGCTTGCATTCTTCTCATTCTCAATCAGGATGGGGCACTCTCACGAGCCAGGCGAACTTAGGTCCCTAGAGGTGATTTTTGATTTTCTTTGTTCTATTCCTCTGGCCTGACTCGGCCTTACTCAGCCTGACTCTAAATTTTATGAAAAATTGGGAGCGACAAAAGAGTTCAAATTTCCCTTCTAGCATCTTGACTTCCTCAAGGGTGGCATCATTATATTTTTTGACTTTCTCCATAGCCTGTGCAACCATAGCCTTCACAATCCAGTAGGTATCTGCAAGTTTAAAGTATTTTGTTTCTTTGGTCCTAGAGTATTGCAGGTCCTCAACCCAAGCTTTGAATTTTTGAATAATGTCCACTTTAGAGGTGTTTCATCATTGATGTCAGACATCTTCCTCATTATCTCCATTGTAGTTGTTTTATTATCCTCATCAAAGTAAATATATTTGAATCTAGACCCAGCCATCCAAGTTTCCCTTGCAGTCTTGGTGAGATTGATCGGGCCTTGGGAGGAGGAAGCCTCGTGAATTTTACCTTTCTTCCTATTCCCCCATGATCCTTTCATATCCATTTTGCTACTCTTTCGTGGTTTAACCGACACAAACCGAAAATCCACTCTTGTTTTGTTTTCCTTACTATTTTGTTGTTAGTAGAGACTTGACCACATGACCTTCCTCGCCTGACACTTCGAAGAAATTGAAATAGACATTTGAACCTCCCTATCACCATATCCCTGCAGAGTTCCCCCCTTAAGCCTTGCTGGAGGAAAAATCCACAGGATTTCCTTAGCAATCTTCCAATTCCACACCCAATCCCAAATTCCCTGGATTTTCGGCTCACTCCTCCATCAAAGGAGATAAACTGCACTTAATTTTTCCAAATTCAAACCATTACAATGGTCTCCCTGCTTGAAATAGTCATTCAATGCACCTCTTGTGGCTTGAGGTATTTTCATAATCTCTTCCAAAGGAATCATTTTTAAGTCCATTGCACTCACACTACTCCTGTGCCAATTCCCACAACTACCCTTCATTATGCACACCTTGCTCCAACGATGGCTCTATACAAGCCACCTTCTCCAATGATTACCTCTCTCGTTCATCTCCCATCGTACCATCACCATGACATCAATTGAAACCACTTCTCCCAGTGAGTAACCACTTTTACTAGCCCTGCTATCAATTTACAAAGTTGGTGTCGTCGACACAACTTTCAACAGGCCCAACATGAATGCCCTTATCAGCCAATGTTTGAGATTTGTGCCTTTTCGAGACACTCCCCCACCTTTCCAACACTCTATATGGCTCTACTGTTTTGTTGATCCTCTAAATGGGACACCTATTCTTGACTTCTGACACCCTATCCAGGGGCATGGTGTCTATATTATTTAGCTTTGTGATCTCTTTCCATATGGACAGATTGGTGGGGTCCCCTAAGTTTCACGTGGTGAGATGATTTAGTTGCTTGATGCCTAGGTTGGCCAATTAACTTGCCACCAAGTTTGCACTCCTTCACACTTGAACTGGGATGATCATAAGGAGGCTCATAATTATTTCGACAATCTGAGTCCAACCATAGGAACAAGTCATAGTTTGGGATAAGGCACATTTGAATGATGGTGAATTTGTAGAAGAAGCAACTGATGTTTTAGGAGTATTTGTTGATGTAAATAAATGGTCAGTTGGAAACCTCACCAAAAAGCTCAAAAAAGAGAAGGTAAAAGTTGCAGAGCTATAGGAGAAGTTAAAGAATTAGGAATCTTTGTTGGTTAAATAACATTAGCATCAACTGAGTCAACTCATTGAAGAAAATGAAGGATCTATTTCCGCAAGGAATGACCTCCATAAAACTAAAGTATCTTTCATCAAGAAAGAACATGCCAAGCAATTAATTTCTCTTGGCAAAAAGGGATTTCTTCGAAATATCAAGAACAAATCAATTGCTTAGAATCACAAATTGAGTAATTGAAGGAGAAATGGGGTAATGCAGAATCCCTTAAATAAAATGTCGTTGCTATTAATGCCAAGCTTGTTGATCTTCAAGAGTTATTTTATGATAATTTGAATGAAATTAAGCAACAACATGATGAGTGCTTAAATTTATTCACATAGTTCAAATGCAAACAAAGGAGCAACATAATGCTCAAAATACTTTTGATAAAATTAAAGTGTGGGAAGCAAAGAATCAAAGTGTGCCTAAAATTGTTTCAAGAATGATTAATAAGGAAAAGATTCAAATTCAAGATTCATTATATGCCTGGTTTAGTGATCCAAGATCTTTTCATCAGGTGACTTATTAAAGAACTATATTAAATGAGCATAAGCTAAATTACACCATAAGGAAGGAAAAGCTCAAAAAGAAAGAGACATAATCATGCAATATGAACACAAAGAACTTGATAACGGAGTTCGTCCCTGGTGGGCTACGTCTCTGGGTCCTGCTCTCAAATGGGTAAGTATTTTTACTAACTCCATAAAATAATTGGGCAAAATACATAAGTATACCTTATTCTGGAGTTAATCTACAAAATCTTTGCTCAGATAAAAAAACCTAACACCACCACTTCATTCGTGGCATCGTTTTACCTAAAAATGACTTTCTCCATGCCTCGATCTGAGTCGGGAACTTTCTGGCCCAAGAGGCACCCTTGCCTCAGTTTGCGTGCCACTGCTCATGCAATGAATGATTGGACGGATCTCGAAATCCATGCCAAAATCTGTCTCGAAAATCATGCCCGAATCTATATAGATCTGTACGGGTGCGCCTGGTCTCACACGTCTTGTCTCTGTTCCGAATGCACTACCCTAACCCCTTATTATAGAAAATTAAGGTAGTTATCTAATAAGTAAGGTTGTTGGCGCATTGGTGGGTGGAGGTAAATTTAGACTATAGGGTCGCGGAGGTCCCGGGGTCAAATCCCATGGGCCTCCCCTTTTTAACCATATGGTTATAACGAAAATGGTGTGCTCTGCTAAATATAGTGGACAATTAGATCTAGCGGAAATTTGGCGGAGAATATGGCAGGTGTGCCATATATGGCGGATCCGTTTCTATTTTTGGCGAACAGTTATGGCATATAGTTTGTGGTTACTAACTATGGTGGATATGTTGTATATAGTGGAACTTCTGCCATATTTGGCGGAGTTCCGTTTGTATATATATATTTTTTTAATTTGGTCAGGAGGCCTCCTTGTGCATTTCGGGGGTACCACGTGGTGCCTTCCTATTGGGCCATGTGGCATCCATTGATTTTCCCATATGTATGTTGATGTCACCTCGAGACACGTGACACCTTCTGGGTGGTGTCACATGGCGTCTCCTAGGGGTTCCACGTGGCACTTTTTTACTCGTCCACATGGCACCCTAAAAGGTCAAAATTTGAGGGACACATGGCAGCCTCTGGTGTTGCCATGTGGCAAGATGATGTCATGACAAAGTCATCATGACACATGTTACCCTCTGTTCTTTACACTTAGGTTGTACAGACACTGACGTCATTTGTACTGATGATGACGTCAACAGTATGGATGTTTACTCATCCCTGTTGACTAGGCTAGTTTGACCAAAACTTTGACCGCTTATATCTTTTGATCTGTAACTTCGTTTGACGATTCATTTGCGCCATTATAAATATTGCGACGCGCTCTGCACAATCATGCCATTTTAATTTAGTTTTGGTAACTTTGAATTTTTTCCCTTTTGTTGTCTACTGAAGCCATTATGAGCATACTGAGTTGCTTCTACGCGTTCTGAGTTGTTCTTAGCCTTCTCTGGATCCTTTTTGGATCATTTAGAAATTGTGATTTTTCACAAGATTTAATGAAAGAGACCAATAATAATTGTTAGTATCTCTGGGATTGATCTGTAGATATTATTGAAGGTCTTGATATGCCTCATGTTCAGTTTCTTGGTCAAACAATTCCACTATCAAATTGTCTTAATGTTCATTAGAAAAACAAATCATGTGCAGATAGAATCACTCATCTTGATTTATGGAATCTTGATGTAGTGAAAGAATTTATTTCCAGGCCAACAAAGTGTTCAAAGTCAATTGACTCATTCCTATCAAGGTTCAATATAGAGCATAACGAAATTGCTAAGAAGCTTTATCATTGGAAAATGAACAAGGATATTCCACGTCCACCTCTAATTTTGAAAATGATGGAAAACTTTACTGTATGACAAGCATTGGTTAAAGATAAAGAGGGTAAATATAGAAAAAATTCTACTAGTATCAAAGTTGATGACTCATGTTAAAATATAAAACAAGGAATTGGTTTTCTATTTTAATGAAATTAGTTGAAAGAAAGAAGGAAATTGTCTTGTTCCTTAGAATCTCCATATTATTTAATGTAATATCATATGAGGAGAGAGGGGTTGGAAAGTTTGTACTCAAAATTCTTATTATTATCAGTTTGATATAGTATTGAAGACCCAATCTTTTGTCTTATTTTTGTTTGAATAGATAGATGGTTGTATGATCACACTTTTGCAAGCTATACAATTTCTTTTATTTGGATTAATGTGAACTTTTTTTCCATCACTTAGTTCTATTTGTCATCGGGAATAATTTTAAGGATGTACATTTATCTCAAAATGTAGAAAACTTGGAGAATAATACTAGTCCTTAATATGCAAAATATAAAATGTTTGGTGATATTTTTGTAAAAATATTCAAATTTCTAAGGATTTTGTATGTTTTCTATAAAATTTGGGCTATTTTTAAGTTAAAATAATTTTATTCTATATAATTTGGGTCAATCACCTTTAGAAAAAATGGAAATCGGTGAATCCTCTATTGGGTATGAAAATGCACTTTTGTTATCAAAATAGCTCTTTATAGTGTTAGCAATTGATGTATTTACTTTTACAATTTACATAAGATTTATGAAATTCTTCTATCAATTTGTATAACTTATCATGCTATATATATATATATATATATATATATATATATATATATATATATATATATATCATAATTAGTGATGAATGAAAAGACATTCCTAATTTTGGTAAATAGACTATTATTTTACCACAGTTTGAATGGTTTATGGTAGTTGGACTTTGGTATTTGAAACTTTTTTATTTTACTTCGACTCAGTTATCCTATATATATTTTCATTAATTGTGATTGAATGCATAAATGATTGTTATGATCTTCTATAAGTTACATCATTCATATGTGCTTAATAATTATTGAGAATAATGAACTTTTTTCTTTTCTTAGTAATTACTCATTTAATTATAAATCTCTTACCTTAACTGTTGCTCTCAATTGAGATATGATAGATATGTAGATTTTATTTTTGCATATTATATTATGAATGCATATAGAGAGTTAGATATTTTAAAATTTTAAGTCTTCAAATTAGGAACAATTTTATTTAGTGGAAAACAAAGTATTAGGAACAAAGTACGGTGTCCAATTCACTTGATCCTTTTGAAAATCCATAGGAATTAAAATCCCAAAATAACCTTGTTTCTTTGTCACACATTGAACTTGTATATTTTTCAATTTCTAAGGAGATTTCCATCATTAATCCATAGTTACAGGTATCTAGAGTTTTGAAAAGAGCACATAGCAAGGAAATTGGTGAACCCACTATTGAGTTTGCAATTCCTAAAATAAGTAAATAGCCTAAGAAAGGAAAATCTAGTGAGTTTACATACAACTATGAATCCAACACCCCTATTGAGATCTCAAACATTTTAAAGGGGATATAAAATCCTAATGATTCACATATTGATTTTCAATTAGATTCTACTTATAGTAAGCCACCATATCACCCAGAGAGTCCCCCTCACACGCCTTTTGGATCTCAAACATCGTCCTCACAAGGAAGTACTAAACAATCTCCTCAAGGAAGTCCAAGTTAATCCACAAGGAGAAATGTGACTAGTGTACCAAGGAGACAATGGCTTTCACTGGGAGTTGTTGCACTTCAGGGTCTTTCGCATGACCTTCCCAAGCATCAAGAGAAGTTCTTACCTAGATTTGATCCAAATAATAGAGAATCACCTAAGGATCCTGTAAAAAAATTCATGTTTCCAGACAACCTAATGAGTGTACAAAATGAAGATGTTGTTTGTCGACTATTTTTATACACATTTGAAGGGAAAACATCCACATGGTATTTTGCATTATCATAAAGATATATAGCTAATAAGAATTATTTTGAACTTGATTTCATGAAGAAATTAGGTGAGAATAAAACCCCAACAACATTAGTGTTGGAATTATAAGGAATTAAAATGAATCCCAAAAAAAAAAAAAAAAATAATTAAATAATCTCTATAGTAATGAATAAAATTGTTGAAGACTAAACCTACTAATAATGTCATCAATGAATTTTATACTACATATCTACCTTATGCAATTGCCATTTTTGTTAAAAGAGATGGAAAAAACACTTTAGCAGAAACTTTTAAAGAAACATTAAATGTAGAGAAAGAAATGATGAGTATTGCAGGAAAGACAAAAACAAAAGAAAAAAGAACTTTTCCACTTGCTAGGAAAAAAATATAAGAAAAACCATAGATGAAAAGAAAAATAAAAAAACTATAAATATGGATAGTCTTCAAAGAATAATATAAAAACTCTTAAAATGAAATTTTATATTTAAAGAAAAAATGAGGTGAAAGCTCATCCTATAGAATGCTATGGATACCTTCTTTCAGGAGAAATCCTCCACCTCCCAATAATTCTAACACTCCTCCTGAAGAAATAAATCTTGAGGAATTTGATCAAGATCATTATTGCAGAGAACATAATGCAAATCTTTCCCATAAGAATTGTCCAGCATTCATAAACAATTCAAGGTTTTCACTTCAATGGAAGAGGAAGAAGGTTAAGCAAATCAAGATGAGAAAGAAGATGATCAATCTCTTGAGTCAATTATTGTTATATGGGATATTTCTTGGGGACTAATTGACTATTATTAATAAGACATAACTGAAGAAATCTATGTTGTTCGGACTAAAAGTAAAGGTCCTCCTTCATATTCAGAAACCCCAAGTACATCTTATCCTACGAAGAAAAAGGTTTCTACAAACAAAGTATCTTCCAGTGAAAACAAATAAACTATGAATTCTGATATTTTAGATTATGATCTTGTGGAAGATATGAAGAATACTAGAGCCAACATCTCCTTATATGAATTATCAATATTAACTCAATAGAAGAACAAATTGATTCAAGCTTTACAAATCACTTATGATAAGGAGAAAATGGTTCAAAATTGTTCATTTAATGTTAATGTTGCATTAATTGGCGATAAATTTGGTTCACAAACACCTCCTTGTTTTTGGAATTTGAGATTTCTAATAGAAATGTACATAATTGTTTAGTATATTCAGGGTTTCATCTAACGTTATGCCATACTCTATTTGTAAGAAACTAAACAATGAGAAAAAAAATATACTACATGTATTGTACAATTAGACAGATCAAGCATAAAATGTTTAGGAGAATTTAAAATGTCTTAATCAAATTAGCTTCAAATCCTAAATTCCACCAAATCATAGATATCATTGTGGTTGTCATTTAACGGTAAGAAAAAACAGATAAAGGTTGAGTGTGAAAGACATCTCAAATTTATTGTCACGGATTTAAATGACTCAAATGACTCAAATGAGCCAATTGTGTTTACAAATTCGATTTCTGGCAACTATTGTCTAGACTCTTACTTTGGAAATTTCTTTGTAAAATATTCACATTTTTTGGAGACAGGTTTGTATTCTAAAATTCTGCATTATACACAGATTGTTATACCACATTGTACAAATCTAGAAATTGGTGTTGTTAATTTAATTGTAAATAAAGATTTATGTACTTTATAATTTTATGAATCCAAGTCTAATGAAGGTGTATGGGTTTGGTTATGTCAGTAAAGATACTAAAGGAAATAAAACGTTAATAGCATGTAGAATAGATTTTGATTGTACTAATAAAGTGGTTGAGTATGAGGTTCTCATAGGAAATAGATATGAAAGTTAAAATAATAAAAGTTGTAGGCGACTATGAAATCATAACCAAACAGGTAAGAAATTCAATACATTGCATTTCTAATTGCCTAAGAAACTACCAGCGTGAGGTATGGAGTTTGATTGATAATTTATTTCTTTTAACATTATTTTTGTACCTTGTTCTTTGAATGATGACGCATATTTACATGAAAATGTTGCTTCAAGGTTAATACCTTTAGCATATTTTTCTCCTAATAATTTTTTTTGTGTTGAATTGATTTTCAAGCTCCGAGTTCAAGACAACATCACAAATTGAAGAGTTTTTAACGATGATGACCAAATATTGAACTTTATAACATATGAAGGTACTTTTAAAGAGTATTTTATTGATGAAAATCAATAAGATAAAGAAATTAATGAGACTTCTTTAGAAACCAAACCTAATACATAAAATTGCATTCCCAAATCAGTGGTTAGTTTAGAGAAGTTTCATGCTCTACAAGATAAATTTAAAGGAAAAAAATTGTATTACCAATAGTTCATCTATGTAGTATGAGGTGATAAATTTAGGAATTGAGCAAAATCCACAAAACATTAATTTAGGAATAAATTTTTCTCCCTCTAAAAAAAATGCTTTTATCAAACCCTTCAAGGAGTACAAATTTATATTTGCATGGAATTATGACGAATTAAAAGTCTATGATTTTAAAATCATTCAACATGTCATACCAACTAGTAAAGATGTTAAACCTCTACAACAGAAGTTAAGAATTCATCCAAATATTGAGCTTCAAATCAAGAAAGAACCAAGCAAATTTCTACAAGCCAAGATTATCTTTCCTATTGGCCAATGCCCAATGGGTCTTGAATTTAGTTCCAATAAGGAAAAATAATGGGGATATCAAAATTTGTATTGATTTATGAAATCTAAACAAAGCTTCAAAAAAAAGACAATTACCATATTCCACCTATGGAACAAATTTTACGATGTGTATCTGGCTCTAAAATGTTTTCTCTTTTAGATGGTTTTTTTGGTTATTCATAACCAAATCAAATTAAAACCACTCTTATAACCAAATGGGAAACTTATGCATATATGAATATGCCTTTAAAATTAGTCATCGCATGAGCCACATTCCAAAGAGATATCAATATTTCATTCATGGGATTGATAAATAAATCTATGGTTGTTTATTTAGATGATATTACAGTGTACTCATGGAATACAAATGAACATATTGATCATTTGAGACAAATATTTTATCGATGCAGAAGATATGGGATTTATTTAAATCCAAAGAAAATATTTTTTGTTGTAACTAAAGGTAAGCTCTTAGGTTTAATTATTTCAAAATTTGGAATTATAATAGATCCTAAAAGGACTAAAGCTATTTCACAACTTTATTTCCCTCACAATAAGAAAAATATGCAATCAGTCTTAGGAAAAACAAATTATGTGAGGAGGTTTGTTCCTAGTTTTGTTGAATTAGTTAAGCATTTATAGGATATGATTAAGGAGAATGTTTCATTTAAATGGGAAGATAAAGAAAGAGAATATTTTAGATCCATTAAGGAAGCATTTATTCAAGCTCCTACTCTGATGAATCTAGATTTTGAAAAAGAGTTTATTTTGTATGTGTTTGCATCTGACTGTTCTTATGCAGTTGTTTTGACTCAGAAAAATTTAGAGGGTTTTGAAGTACCAATACATTTCATGAGTTCAGGATTACAAGGTTCAGAGCTAAAGTATCTTAACATTGAAAAATAGGCCTATGTTGTTTTCAAATCAGTGAAACACCCATCACATACACAAGTCATTTTACCACACCCATCAATTAGAAATTCATTAGTCCACAGGGATAAAAGAGAAAATTGGATGAAAAAACTCTAGGAATATGATCTTAAAATCAATACCATGAAAATTTTAAGAGGACAAGGTATATGTAAGTTAGTAGTAGATTCAAAAGGTTCTCAAGTAAGTGATCAAGAAGGTTGGGAAAATGAACTGGAGGTAAGCAATGAAGTTTTGCATATTCTAGTACCTACCAATTCATGGTATTATGACATTAAATATTATTTAATTCATGGTACTTCTCCATATTTGGAACCCAAGAATAAAAGAGCATTAATATTGAAATACGCTAAATACCAACTTATAGATGGAGTATTGTTCTGAAAAAATCACGATAATGTTTTACTAAGATGTCTTGAAAAATATGATGCAGATAAAGTATTGGTCAAATTACATGATGGACCACCTATAGGACATTTTGGTGGAGAATAAAATTCACATAAGATTCTTAGAGTTGGTTATTTCTATCCTACTTATGCTAAAAAGTAAAAACTTTGTTAGGCATCTTCGAGAAAAGAGAATAAACTTGTTTTTCCACTACAAGTAGTTGAAGTGAAAGGTCCATTTGAAAAACGAGGTCTTGATATAATTGGGGAGATTAATCCCAATTACTCACACCTTCACAAATATATTTTAACTTATATATACTATTTTACAAGATGTACTTGCTATGGGGAAATTACCCCTAATCTAGGTCTAGCGACTAGGCAAAGCCTTGACACCCTAAAAGACAGAAAAGATTATATTCTACCCCAAACCAAACACTACGATAATTAAGGGAATAGAAAGAATATAGAAACATGTACCTTAAGTCCTTACGACCGACGTCGATCCCTTCCAATTGTTGTATGTTCCAAGACTGCATGCCTCTTCCCAAAGATGGCCTGAAACAATGTTATAGAATAAACTATGACATCATATGATTAATTATCAAGATTATATAAAGAGTTATTTATTCATGAAAAGATTCATAAACACAAACACATAGACATAAATATATGGGACAAGAATTTTTTCTCTTTTATTAATAACAAAATTAGAAGTTACAACCTAAATTTTGTTGGTGTCGCTCCATGAAGCTCGCATGGGTTCCTCTACTTTGTCTCCAAGTGAACTATTTCCAATACTATCATCACCACCAACAAGCCAATATAAGGAAAAGGGATGGGTGATATAAGGAGGATGGATGGAAGAGAATGTTGAGGATGAAACTCATAGCAGAATGCAGAAAGCTTGGAATACAAGGGAGAAAATTTGGCAAAGTTCTCTTGTCTCTAGTTTGATATCTGAAAATGACCCCCCTAGGGCCCTTTTTATATTAAAAAATGGTGGTTAATTCATTTTCAAAAGGGTACAGGAGGTAAAAAGGTTGCAAAACCTAATATAGCCCATAAACTCTGCCAGAAAGCGTGGATTTAATATTTTTTTGCAACTTTTTAGAGTACACGTGTGCTTTTAGTTATGTAGAAAGCATATGTACGTGGGTTGTTAGGAATGTAGATAGCATATGTACGCACTATGCCTATGCATTGTGGTGTGTATTCCATACAAAAACTTGTTTTTTGAGAAGAAATCTAGCAAAAATGGTTGGCAGATGTATGAATGAGTAGGCCCTTATCAAAGATGCATAGTAGTGGAATTTTGAGTTATAAAAGATGCCCCCTAATGTGTGAGGTCATAAGAGAAACTGATGATCGAAATACACTACAACATATTTAATAAAGTGGGAAATAACTAGATTCGAGTAAACCCAACCGAGTATCTGTGAGCGCATCATCTGCAATAAGATAATTATAATCACCAAGGCAAGCATTCCCATGCTCAGGATAAGCTAAGCATGGTTTCCAATCAAGTACACTACAAATCCATGTCATATATATAGTGATCATGGCTACATGACCAATGTGTATGCCAATATAAAGTGTAGCCATGAATAATACATAGTGGATCTACATCTCAAAATCATTGGAAGATATACAATATTATATGAATCTTCAAGAGGCAATAATGCCTGTGGCTAGAGATGATAGTTTCATAACTCAAGAAATAGCTTCAAGATATTCAAAACTTAGGTAGGAGTATAATAGGAGCATAAGACTCACTACACTAAGGTCTTCGACATGTTTTCATGGAAAGAGTGGAGGACTTCAATCATCAAGCACCGAACTTCATTGATTATGAATGTAAACTTGACAGGACTCTCGGGATGGCCGACTCATGAAGGTGAAGAGGCTTATCGTAGAATGGTCGGCTCAAGTTTCAATACTTCCCCTTGGACAAGAGCATGATATATGAAAATACTTAGGAAACATGTTATTGACATAATTTTGTGGCACGGGGGGCACCACAAACTCTCCATGTGTTTAGAAGAGTAACCAAATGGAGTAGGACACAATTCTATGTAACAAGAACAACTTCCTAAGGCCATACTAGATCCCAATGCTTGCAGAAAAAATGGAAGGATGTGCTCTGTCCAAGGGTGACTAGATTGTTGCCAACAAAAGAGAATGTTTCCCCATCCCCTCTTTTTGGAATATTTGATTTTATTTTTTTTCATATTTTTAACGAGATTGAAAAAGAATATAAGAACACTACATTACAAAGGAGGAACTAGTGTCGCAGGAAAGCAAACTAGTTCCAAGCGCATGGATCATATTTATGCTTAGTAAAAGGAGAAATGTGCAGGATAAGGACACTCGGGAAAATTCCTCCATGGTTCAAGGTTTCAGAACATAAAGGCAAAAATGTTGCAAAGCCTACACCTACAGAATTCTCTAAAAGTTTAGCAACAACAGAATCCGACATTAGGCCAAATATGCAAGAGTGAGACATGCAATGTGATTTGTGGATTGACACAGTGAGCCTCCTTCAATGTAAAGTTTTATGAGCCCATAGAAGGTAATCTCAATGGTTTTTCACATATAGAGAATCTAAAAAACCCAAAAAAAGAAGACTCCAAAGTGGTATTTTTCATAAATTTAGTCTCGAGGTCCCGAAAAAGAATAAAATCAAATCAAGGAGAACTCTTATGGTCACTAGGGCTAGAGTATTCCTTTTTTGTACATAGTCCATTCAGTCTGAAAAAGGGTTAAATTTATACTGAAAGGACGTCTCTTCAAAACCATTTTAATGAGTGTGACAGAGACAAGATCACTCAACTATCTTTTAAATTTTAAGGAGTATGAAAAGAGCTTAACTATGGACTCCCTCATTCTTTTTTGTAAATATAGTCCCCTAAGCCCGAAAAAGTATAAAACATAACCTAGGAGAACTCTCCTAACAAGACATGTCTCTTGAGGTGTACATTTTTCCTGGGTAATCTATTGGCTGGAAAAAGGGTTAAACTTATGCCAAATAGATGTTCCTTCTGGATCAATTAACGAGTATGAAAGAAACATGGTCACTCGACAATCTTTTCTTGTTTAGGGAGTATAAAAACGACTTAAAGAAGACTCCAAGGGGTTTCCTTTTTCGTAAATAATCTCCAAGGCTCGAAAAAGTGATAAACCAAAACTAGGGAAAATGGCCCTTTTTCGTAAATTTAGTCCCTCGGGCCAGAAAAGGGTTAAACTTACACCTGAGAATACTCTCCTAGTGAACCGAAGCTCCTAGGGCATAGATTTTTCGTAAAATTAGCTATCTGGACCGAAAAAAGGGTAAACTATCACCAAACAGATGTTCCTTTGAATTTCTCTTTGACGAGCGTGAAGGGAAACAAGATCACTCTGCAATATTTTCAATTTCAGGGAGTCTGAAAAGAGCTTAAAGAAGACTCTAGGGGGGCTCCTTTTCATATGTAATTCAAACGACGACAAAAAGGATAAATAATCTCTCGCTAGATGTCGCTTTCATATTTTAAGTGAGCTTGAAATAATACAAATCATGCTCTAGAGGAGTCCCATGGGTATAGGCTAGAAAAAGATTAAGAAGAAGAGTGGGGCTTCAACATAAAGTCATTGTGGGACTAAAAGGATTGCCAAGCATATAGGAAACTAACAACATGGACACCAAAATGAAATACAAGGATCTACCTAGAGCATCCATGGAGGAAAAGGCTCTACCACTGATTCAGATTTATGAGCAGAATGAAAGGAATAACAGACTGAATACAATAACACAGAGATACAGAGAACAACCAGTGAACAATAACTTATATTGAATAAATAAAATAGGCTGAAACTGTAAAACTACAAAACTGAAAAACAACTTGCTTGAATGGTGGTAGCTATCTCTGAGAAGAGATGTGGCTTCTATGCACATTCGTTTAAGAAGAATGATTATAATGAGGCTCCAAAGGCCTTTCTGACATTACTCATGAATGGAAAACCCCTAGACATCCAAAAACCTAACCCTAGGATATGAAACGCCAAACGTTATGTGGGCCTCGATGGGTAAGTTAGTACTTCAACTTCTCGGGGTCGTAACTTTTACATACGACCTTCATTTTAGGTGCGTGATAGCCCATTAGAAAGGTATTTTTGAGAACTACACATTATTCCATCAAACTCTGACTCGATCTACAGTTTGACTGTGGCAAGCCAAAAAAACATTGTTTAGTGCCCCAAAACGTCCCTGGAAGTACATAAAGATGTACTAACATGAAAACTTTCAAAATAAGCTAGTTGGATTAGGTGGGAGACCACCAATATCCACTTGGAAGTTGTGTAAGGCTTCAGAAAACCTAGAAAGTGTAGAAACCACAATTACAAAGAATTACAAAAGAACATGTTGAACAAACAACTGTCAAGAAGATCTAGTTGGAATAGGTGGGCGGCCACCAATATCCACCTGGATCAGTCCTCGCCCCTTAGGAAGAAATGGTATCCATTGTGTTGAGTGCCCCCGTCATGTGAGGAAACTTATGCTGAATTTAGCCCCGAGTGAGCCATTATCCTTGGTGTAGGAGTTTTTGTACCTCGACAACCTGATAGAGTTGTATCCTCTCCTAGTGAGTGCCCTTGATCTATGTGTCCACTATCTGATCAGTGGATGCATGTTCCATGCAGTCATGGTTGAGCTCTTTTGGTGTCAATTGTTCTATGATCTTTAAGGCGTCCAATAATGGTGGAAAATATGGCCAAAGGAGGTCCACATTGAACACTGGGTGTTGAATTACTGAGAGGGGGGATGAATTAGTAATAGAGAAATTTAATCATTTTTCACCATAAAATGCAAGTGTTATATCAATGTAGCATTATCCTCCAATAGTTGTAGAGTAAATAAACAATCAACTAATGAGAAATCACACACATACACATTACATCAACTAAATAAACAATCAACTAATGTTTTTTCTTATATGTCTTTAAGAATTACATTCATTGGAAGCACCAACTTCCTTTGTTTTCCAGCCGCAATAGGAAGGAGAATCCAACCCCCTAGTTTCTCAGGCTACAACCTGAGGGAAGCTCCAACTCCCCAATTCTCTGGCTACAACTAGAAGGAGGCTACAACCCCCTAGTTTCTTAGGCTACAACCTGAGGGAAGATCCAACTCCCCAATTCGCTGGCTACAACCAGAAGGAGGTTACAACCCCCTATGTTCTCCAGCTACAACCGAAAGGTGGCTACAACCACCTATCCTTACCCCATCCAACCACCCTGAAATATAAATGTCAAATGTAGACAACATGTCACTTTCATTGAATCAACCACTGTCATTGTCAACCTGTACCAATAACCTATAAAAACCTGTACCAATCAACCTTGCATCAACCTGTACCATAAACAAGTGCATCAACCATGCACTGAACCTGTACAAATAACCTATCACAATAACCTGTCCAAACAACCTATCACAACAACCCATCTCATCAATCTTATCAACCAAATCATATTTACTCACCAAGATCAATCACCAAGACAGCTCTCAACCATATGCACAATATCACCAAGATGTGCATCAACCAAGCATATCACAACAACTCATAATCATCACCAAGATCAATATGTGCTTCTAATAATATATGAATACAAGTATGCTACATCATCCATAAACCATGTGTAAACAATACTACTAACAAGTGTCCAACTATACACCTCTTGTATGTTTCAACTCATCTACTACTTGTCTCAACCATGTACCCAACATGTACCTCAACCATATACCAACGACATACACCAATATAACCATCAAAATTTATCTAACAATTCATTACTCTATCCATAAACCAAATATCATAAACCCTTACATCAAACCATGTGCCACAACCTCACTGTTATGTTGCCTCAAGCTAAACCAACAACTTCAGCAACACATCACAATCAAAGACCAATACCCATATGCCAAATACCAACAAAAAAATACCAACTATATCCCTCAACAAATCTGGTATATGCAGCAATATTGAACATCCAATACCATATCAAGAGCTAAACCCTAGCTCACAAAACATACCTCAAACAAGATGTGCCATATCTCTCATAAATAGACACCAACCATGTTGTTTCCGCGAATTTTCTGCCGCACTTTTTCTACCGCAATTTTTCTGTCGCACTTTTTCTACCGTGATTTTTCTGCCGCACTTTTTTTGCTGCACTTTTTTTGTTGCGATTTTTCTACCGCGATTTTTTTGTCGCACTTTTTATACCGCGATTTTTCTGCCGCACTTTTTCTGCCATGATTTTTCTGCCGCTATTTTTTAGTCACGCTTTTTCTGCCGCACTTTTTCTGTTGCAGTTTTCCTGCTGCACTTTTTCTGCCGCACTTTTCCTGACACACTTTTTCTGCCACACTTTTCCTACTGCACTTTTTCTGCTGCAATTTTTCTCTATCAATAATACCTGCCCAAATAACCTTTCACAAAAATAGATATTCAAGTGTGTTTTGAATTAGATACCCTTGCCTCTTATTTATACTTTTATGTAGCTTCCTAAGGGGTTACCTTCTAACCATCTTAACCCACTTTCCTTATTTTAGGGTTAAATCACTTATAACCACTTGTCCACTTAACTTAACCCGTTTCCATAATTAGTAAGTTCTCCATTAACTTTATTATTTAAATAATTTATTTTTCATCCTCTTTGACTTATAGTACACTCATCACTTCACTTTATTATTTAAATAATTTCTTCTTTGCAAATACTTTGACTACTTTGACCTTTTGGGGCTTCTATATGACTCATGAGAGTTCTCCAACTTCACATGGCCATAAATCTCTAACCGTGAGGAGTTATGTGACATTCCACATACCAACAGAAATGGCATGACGTTTACTATCCATCTAGAATAGTCTTACCTGCAAATATATCAAAACTCATACCATTATCCATCAAACAAAATTGGGTCCATTACCCAAACCTTTGTGCTACCAGAATTTGCTACCGAACTTTCTTCAAGGGTTGAAATCAATGAAAACCAATTGAATTAATCAACAATCTCCCCCTTTGGAATTTATGGAAACACTATGATGCAATACTGAAGTCATATCACTCATTCTCTTCATGTGACCATCTTCCCCCCTGGAACCATGCCTCTGTGCTCTGCATCTAACAAATCTCTCCCCCTTTTTCATCAATGACAAAGGTATATTTCCATCTGGTGTTGCTCCCCCTCACTAAACTATCCTTGGGGATACTCCCCCTGACTGAAGTCTTCCTAAAACTGATCTCCCGACCTGAAATGTCCTCTTTATGGTGCTTCCTCGTGTAAATATAAGACATATAAGATAAGCATTCAAAAGAATTCATTTTGGAGTAGAAATTACTCCAAGTCTCTGGCGAAGATACTCAAAGGCTTCCCATGGAAGCGATTTTGTAAAGATGTTTTCCACTTGTTCTTTTGTGCCCACATATTCAACTCTGATGTTCTTCTCTGCAACCTATTCCCGTAAAAAGTGATACTTGATTGGAATGTGCTTTATCTTGGAGTGCATCATCGGGTTCTTTGATACACTGATGGAGATTTTATTATCACAATAGATTGGAATGGGCTCATCATATTAACCAGTATATCTGTTAGAGTTTTTTTCATCCATAGAACCTGTGTACAACATGTTGTTGTTGCAATATATTTTGCTTCGACTGTAGATAAGGATACTTATGATTTTTTCTTGCTTAGCCATGATACTAAACACTCACCCAAGTAGAACGTTGCTCCACTGTTGCTTTGTCGGTCATCAATGCAACCTGCCCAATCTACATCTGTGTAGGAAATAAGTGATAACTATTTTCCTTTTGGATACCATAATCCAAACTCTTTTGTTCCTTTGAGATATCTGAAAATCCTCTTCACTACTACGACATGTGATTCCTTTGGTGATGTTTGAAATCATGCCACTTGTCCAACTGCCTGCATTACAACTGTTCTGGATGATGTGACATATAGTAAGCTACCAATCATTGACCTATATTGCCTCTGGTCTGTAAACTTTGAATCATTATATTTTCTCAACTTGCAACTGGTTTGCATAGGAGTGATAATTGGTTTGCAATGTTCCATTCCGAACCTCTTTAGAATTTCTCTGATATACTTAGTTTGAGAAATAAAAATTCCTTGGTTTCTTTGGCATATATGAATACCCGGAAAGAAGGATAGTTCTCCGAGTAATGA